>VZRO01007547.1:332552-344405 GCA_013397915.1 Daphoenositta chrysoptera
TACACATGACAAATACATAATTAAACTCTGCTGTTTTAGTTATAAGTTAGCAATTACATAATTCTGTTGCATGATAATGATGATAATAATAATAATAGTAAGAATAATAATGCCCCCATCAAATAAAGGGACTGAACTTTCATGGATAAAACACATGGAATAATAAGGTTTTTCTGAGTTTACTTTGATTATAACAAATCACTTGACAATCAACAAGTCTGAGTTGATTGTTGGCATTTTTTTCGTGATATAAAGAATATGGATAATTATGTATGTGTTTTCTGAGGTCTCAACTCAGAATTAAATGACTGTCTAAAAAGTTAGCTGGGAGGAAGATGACTGTATTTATTCTTGTGTACTATGTGTTCTGTGCTTACTGTAATATTTGATATAAATATTTAGAAAATGGCTCTCCTGTTTATACCTGGCTCTTAAGAATGGCAGAAATAATTCTTAATCAGGTGCTTTGGTTGCCATGTGACTCTGTTGATTCTTTCCTGATTCTTGTTGCCTATCAGCTTCAGGAATGCTGTAAGTTTTCCCACTGTATTTCAGTCTTCATGGGAATAACTAAAGTGTAAACATCACAAATCACATATATTTAGCCTGATTATGTATAAATGTGTTCAGAATATTGTATTTGCACAGAGTATTTACAAGCTTCAGCAACAGTTACAGCAGATGCTCCAGTGCTTTGGGAATTAGTCAGGTTCAGGAATTTCTTTAGCTGAAGACCACACGATTCACAGTAATGATTTGTTGTATGAACTTGTGAAAACTTCTCTTTTGATTCTTCTTTTATCTTTGGATACTGATACTCACCAGGTGACTTTGCTAGTCTACCAGTATTGGCTACAATAAGCCAACATGCAGTAACCCCTCAGAAGTATGTAAGTAAGTACACCTTAGAGTATGCAATACAACCCAGAATTTTCATTCTACCTCTGAGGTTATTTTTGTATCCAGTCTAAAATAACTTATGGTTCTAGATATCTTTAATAATCTTTCAGTATATAAAACTACAAAGATATAGCTTCCATATCTTTAGTCCATGCGTTCAAGTCATTACAGCAGAATAAATCCTAGTGGCTTAAATTGTCTTGCTGTTATCCCAGAATTTTGTTTATAAGAATGAAGCAAAATGATGAGAGTAACTAATAAAAGGAAAATAGCATATGCTATCATGTTCTCAGCTGGAAATGGTTTCAGGAACTGAAAGTTACCTGTGCAAAGTTAGGCACAATATTATTTTGGATTCTAAAATTCAAGACTTTTTGGGCAGCATCAGTCTAGAAATGGTAAAGTTATAGGCGCATAACTGCACTTCCTAGAATTTTTTTCAATGTATTTTTTTTTTGCAGATGTGTCTTGGGATGACTTTATGNTCAATGTATTTTTTTTTGCAGATGTCACTCTGTCTACAAGATTTTTATTTTAGAAATGTAAATCATGCAAATGGTAACTTCAAAGGTCAGCTATAATCCATAGTGAGTAGGACTTTCTAGAATGTATTTAAAGATTCCTGATAAAAATATTTGTCTTTTGTGATTTGTGACAATGTGATCCTACTATAAACAAACCATTAAACTAAATGGGTTTCAAAATGTAAAGATAAAACATTATTTGAAGTGTGACAGCTACCAAACTGCAGCTGGTGTTTTGCCATTGTCAGTAGGAAAAAAAATGCTATAGGATTCAGAAACATGCAATTTAGAGTCAAATATTGTTGTTTGTCATTATAACACATGGATGTTGAAACAGAGATTACTCAAGAGATTATAGTGATTGAAGCATATGCCTTTTCATACCCTGCAAGTGCTGGAACAATCTATTGAGTATGACACCAAGTTATGTCCAATGCAAAGTTGGTCTCACACATTTAAATTTTTTAGTGGTCATGTAAATGCATAGTGATATTGAATACTCATTGTCGTGGGTTTTTTTGGATCCTAGCTAAAACAATGAGACTTTCCAACTGAACTAATCCGGTCAGTGACATTTATTACAAATACTAAAAACGTGGGAGATAAAACTCCTACCAATACGCAAGATTCCTCAGACTGTGCATTAGACACAATTTAGTATTTAGGGGCAGACCAGAATAATGTTTTTTTTTTAAACTATCATGTGTCAGTGAAGTGTTTTGCAGCAGGAAGAACTCCTGCATGCACTTCCTGAGCCATTAGAGCCCTGTCAGGATGGCATCAAATCGAGCAGAATAGAGCAGAGCCAATGCACAAGGCAAAGGAGATGTCTGTGCTCCAGGGCTGTGCAGGAGTTGAGGACTTTGTCGTTACCAAGGACCTCAGGGTAGTTAGGGTGCTAGTCTGAAGGGCTGGAAGAGAGGCTTTGGGTATTTAAAAACTGAGCTTGAGTTTCTGTGATAATCAGTGGAGCTGCTGTGTTTTGTGCTGAACACGCCCTGCCCAGCATGACTAAAGACTCTCCTTCTCCAAATGAACCTCTCAGAAGAGGCAGGCTGGGCAGCTGCTGACTGTGAAGGGTGTCTCTTAGCCTGAGGTGGAAACTGCATTATCAGCTTTCCTGTGTGACAGTGGTTGTGGTCTTGCTCTGGAATGTCATTCAGTTGCGAAAAATCATGTGGTAACAAGCTTGGCAGCAGTTTGAGGACTTGCTTTTTGGTTTAAGGTCAGGAATCTTTTCTAGGCCCTGGTGTAGGTGTCGTCTTATTTGTGTGCTTCCAGTATTGCAGTCAAGGACAGTTAGAATGCGATGTGAGACAACTGGAAACTATTTTCAATGTTCGTGAAATTATTTTTTTTAAATACCACTCCGCTATAGTTATTGCACTGGGGGAAGCACTGAAGAAATTTACCCTGTTACCTAGCAAGCAGAAGTTCTGAAACCAGAATGAAGTCCTCTGTCTTTTGCTTTCTTGACTTGAGAATTGTAATATTACACTTTTGAATGTTAAATATTTCCTGCTGTGGTGGGTTGAACCCAGCCAGCAGCAAAGTTCCCTCCCAGTCACCTGCTTTCTGTTCCCCTCTCCATCCCCCCCTTCCCTTGTGAAAGGGCACAAGCAAGAAATATTAATGAATCAAGATGAAGGCAGTTTAATACAAGAAGGAAACAACCCAACAAGTGTTGCAGATGTGATTCCTCTCCACCTCCCACCAGCAGACCAATTTACCACCAATTACATGAGGAAATAAAAGCCCTTCAGGTGATGCCCTCCCTGTGCTCCTGGGTCCTGACAGAGCACCAAAACTGCTTGGTGCTTGCAAGATGGTGGAGATTCTGGACTTTCCCACCAGCAAAACAGTAAGAACTGACAGGATTTTCATATTGAAGTATAAAATGCCTATGGGGATGGAATGTTTCAGGGCTAGGAAGTAACTGATACAGTGCAGAACTGGGTTCTAGTTTCAAGAGAATTTGGCTCCAAAATGATTTTCCAGCTCTGTCCCTGAATCCCTAACCCCATTATATACTACATCTATCTTTGAAAAATGCAACTATTTAATGAATAGCTGTTGAGAATCCTAAATTATTCACTGAAGAATTTCAGAGTCTTATTAATTCTGGGGTTAAAATCCATTCCTGATCAGTCATGTTACTAAGTGTCTATTGTGGAGTACTGATAAGGTGAAAAAGATTACCTTTTAAATTACTGCCTTTTAACCTATGAATACAGTTAACATCTGAGGACTTCTTCACTTTCTGTGAGAATGACAAAGCCTGTCAATGAAATGATTGGTATTTTGAGCTAAACTCTGCAGAAATAATGCTTTCAGTTTAATGAGTGTTTGAGTTCTTGTAGTGTGGTTCAAGCTGAAACAGAATGCTATTGTTCTCCTGGAAGCTTTTCTGCTTCCCCTTTTCCTGTGACAATGCTGATGACCAGAGCTTGCATTTTTGGCCATTTCCCACTCAAGCTCTGATACTGCCACAAAATGTTCCATGTTTCTAATGAAGTCAGCAGAGTAGCAGTTAGCCTCCTCTGAACTACAAAAAAAAAAAAAAAGGGTTTTAAGGCTATCTAAGTAGTTATCTGCTTCTTAATGACACACAGTTCTCTTCAAGCTCAAATCCAATATAACATATTATTTTATCTCAATTAAGAATTAAAAAAGGTATAGAAACTAAAGCTCTTCATTCTTCACAAGGAAATTAAGCTTGATTCTTATTTAAGAATGCTGTAAGACTATGTGAATAAAGGTTGTGTCGTGCTATATACAAAAAAGAGTTCTGAATTTTAGATTTTGGCACTTTAATTATAAGGATGAACGAATAAAAGTGTTTTTCTGGTTAATGTTTCTTTTGTAAAATTGAAATCTTGATTTCAATCTGAGCTTGTCCACAGGTCATTCCTCCCTGCCCAGTCATGAACTGACAGTCTGACAAGGTGAATGTCAGCATTACTGTTTCAAAAATAAACCAGTTCACAACTCTACATCTGCTTAGCTAAATTTCAACATATAAAATCAAAAATAAATTTAACCTATTTAATAAATTTAACCTAAGCCCCTGAGTCTCTAGTTTGGAAACTCTAGTGGGTCGTGTGTGGTGCAGAATATCACTGGACACAGTGGAAAGGACAATCAGAAACCTCTGAGACCTTTCCTTGGAGAATGCAACAGAAACCTGACCCACAATGGCTGAAAAGAAGTATATCTAGTTCAATGAAAACATTTTTTCTGATTAAGTATTTGTTTATTTTTTTTTTTAAACTTAAATGTAACACATGTGTATACTTAATAATGACCTTACAGGATTGTACAGCAGTTCTTGAAACACAACATCCACCCATCCCATCCCCAAATAAAAGAAAATATAGATAAATGCTAAAAGATGTTTGGGGTGTTTGTATTTCCTGCGTGACTACACAGTAAAAAATTTATTTTTATGAGCTTTACTAAAATATATAGGGAGACAAGGTGTATCTATGTTCACCTATGTTGTGTATTGACTCCAGCCAGCAAGTAGGTGCCCACAACACCATTTGCTCGTCTCTACCCTACCTTTCCGAGAAGACATTGGAGAGGATAGGGATGACAAAAGGGAGAAAACCTGTGGGTTGGAATAAAGACAGTTTAAACAAGTGAAGGAAAGGGTAGAAAAACCTCAAGTAATGCAAAAGCTGCCACTCACCACCTCCCATATATGGAACAATGCCCTGCCAGTCTCTGGGCAATGACCAACTTGGAAGCACTCCTTCTTTCTTCCCCTACCCAAATTTTTATTATTGAGTATGATGTTTCATGGTAGAGAATATCCCTCTGGCCAAATCAGATAAGCTGTCCTGGCTGTGTCCCATTCCAACTTGCCTATCTGAGCCTACTTGCTTATGAAAATTTTCACACATGTAAATCTGATACTGTGGAGCTGTTACTACATTTATTTTTCTCTCTTTCTTAAGCTAAATGCAATTTATTTAAAATATCCTGGGTTTTCGTCTTTCAAATATGAGAGCAGGGTTGTGGCAATATGCTCTGAAAGGGTGGATTGAACTCTGCTTGCACTAGGGTATCTCTGCAATTTAATCTTTTGTCTCGGTCAGTTGCATTTTTTTTTCCTGCTCCCAGAAAACACTTTTTTTTATATCTGTCAACAATTTTGTTTATAGCTTTTTGAGTGATGGGTTCTGAAGGATTTTTTTTTGTTTTCTGTCTCTTTCTTGAAACCTCAAAAAAAATTCCAATCTGTTGATGAAGATTTTTATTCTCGTCACTATTTAAAGTAAAATGTTCTTGTTCTTTTTTAAAATATATATTTTAGGTCCATTTATGCATATTGCTACATTATGCATACACAACTTTAATGATAATTCTGTCTTATCAACATTGATATCTAATTTCCATTCACCATATAAATACTCAGATAGCAAAGCACCATGCTAGGTCTCAGTACCCTGAGACCATGGACAGAGCAAACTCAGAGCTGGTCATGGGTGCTCATGGTGCAGATCTGTAACACTTCTAAGTACAGAAGGGAAGAGAAATTAATTCCAATACTTAATCTATTACATCCATTATAAGATAACTTCTGTTGCTTAGGACACTGCAGATATAGTTAGTATCCCTAAAATTCATGATTAGCTCTTATACTGGATTTTTAAACTGTGAATGCTGCTTATCTGTGTGTGTTTTGATGGCTAGTAGATGACCTGGTTTCCTGGGATGGTCTGGCTGTACTCCCGTAGTGACTCCAGTTGTCTGCCCTGTGTGTTGAGAAGGGCACTGGGAGATGAATTCTCTTCAGCAGTGGGATGTTTTGTGGACTATTCCCAGCATATTATGCCAGCCTGGTTTAGTTTTTCGTGTTCAGTGCTTCGTATGCTGTGTTGTTATAAACAAGACACTGGCCTTTATTAGGGAACTACAGAATAAACATCTAAATCTGCATTAGCTATTCTATTTAAGGGCTGAAAAGAAGAAATATTTTGATGGTTTTGAGGTATGATGGAGACCTGTGAGTATGCAAAGGGCACAGCTAAATCAATTTTATATAGAAGACAATGCTATTGACTGGATGCTGCTCTGTTACTCTGCTGTGGAGCAGCACCAGGTCAGAGCTGCCTCTCCTTCTGCTCTGGAGTATTACTAATAGCCAGGGCTCTCTGCAGCAGATGAAGAAATTTCTTTCCTTTTTCTTGGGGAAAGAACTCTGATTACACTAACAGAAAGGACCAAACAGCTGAAATAACAATCACCAAATGCTGATCC
Source organism: Daphoenositta chrysoptera (assembly GCA_013397915.1). Lineage (NCBI taxonomy): Eukaryota > Metazoa > Chordata > Aves > Passeriformes > Daphoenositta > Daphoenositta chrysoptera. Next base: position 339,242 of record VZRO01007547.1, read on the forward strand.
TAATGAAAAATGAAGTTGCAGTTCAAGCCCTCTCACTGCTTTCATATTTGACTTTCTGCAGGGTACAAAATACCATTGACTGCTCAATTCAGTCTTCCCACAACACTGCAGAGGAGTTACTCTCTTAAATGGTTTGATTGCTTGCTGAAGGCCTCAGTTGGTGCTGATACGTTGTTGTTTTCTGAAGACGGAGCAGTTCTCCTGGCACGATCAGGGCTCTCAGTAATTCTTATACCTGAACCAGCACTGCTACAGTCTCTCTTCCTCTGAGCCATCATTGTCAGGTTCTGCACTTTTCCCTGGGATTCTGAGGAATTGCATGCTTTAGATAAGAGTTATCCAGGCATGTTTAGTAAACCTTGTTACTAGCTGAAAGTAAAACAGCTTTGTCTTCCTGATTTGCTCCTGATCACAGCTACTAACTGGGGCAAATTTTGTCCCATGGTACCAGAAAGTGCAGGACCCTGAAGAAAAAATATGTACAAGATTCTATAAGGAATTTAAAATTCTAATTCTCAGGCTCAGTTTGAATGTGAATTTTATACACAGGCAAATTTTATCATGACAATTATTTCATTTTCTGCCATTACATTATTTTTTCTTTTAATTTTGTTTTATTTCGCAGCTTATCCACTAATATTTGAACTGTGTTGTCAGTTACATCTTAGTCTGTTCTTTATGCCTTTAGCTATTTGCCTTTATACTTTTTATATTAGAGAGTATATATAGGATATGCAATTTCAGTGGTTTCTTTCTGGCTAGTAAGAATTGGCATGTTATTATTACTAATGGCATGTTATTACCATTCAGGCAATTTGGTGACATGAAATTCACAAATAGCTTTGGGAGATGTTCTGTAAGCATGTTGGCAGGCGAATAAATATACCTTGTTCTTGTTAAATGATTGTTTAAAGAATTTTGAAGCAATGTTTTAGCAGTAATGCAACAAAATAAAGGATACTGCACAAAGAAGCAGCAGAGATCACCAGCCTAAACAGATACAGAATCAAACCAGTGAACTATACCAACTCTGCATGGCACATGAAATTGTCTTTCATAGACAAATCTCTGCCTATAATTGTTACTTATCTTTACTGGCTGACTAGGTGCTGGGGAAATAGCTATTACATGTGACCAGATTTTTCTGCCTAGAAACTGTAAGATTGTGACTGAGAGATGTCAGCCAGTAAAATACACGTTGGTCTGTCAAGCTCAACTGACCGGTAGCTGTGAGCTTCTTTCTGATTAGCCTCGGTGCTGTGCTCTAGCAATTATCTGTTTCAATCATCCACAGCAATTCTTCCCTCACTCTCACTAATTCGGAGGGCCATCCAAAAGGCTTTTGGTGATGTGTAATCCCCAGGATACTTCCCTGTGGATTTTATGTGTTTTATGACAGAGGGAAAATGCTGAGATCTAAGTACAGAATTGTGGAAGGGAATGTGGTCATTGGCTCCACCTCCATTCTCTCTCTCACTCGTGAAGTGTGCAGCTTCATTTCCTATTCTGCAACACGCATCTCCTGAGGCTGGGTGTGATCCTGCTCGAACACACTGGAGTGTGCCTTTTGGTCACCCTGCCACACACTAGCAGTGATAAATATCACTCTTACTTCCTTTGTGCTACCATTTTCCTCTTGAGATTGGTAACCCTGCTTCACTATTCCAGTAATGTGCATTAGTATGTAGTTTTTTCATACTTCCTTTTACACCAAATAATTTGTAACTTTTAAGGTCTGTTTTGCTAGTGAATGAAGAAAGGGAGGGGTGGCATGAAACAGGGCAGGAATAGTGATCCACTTAGCAGTAAAAATATACAAGATGGAGCATCAAGTACAGCTTGACTCCCTCTACATCCTTAGAGAAAAAAAAAAAAGCATCTAACAGATTATATTTAATGTAATGATTTCTAAGTGCAGGGTGAAAATGAGGTGAGGATTTAATCTGCATTGTGAATGAATCTTTTGAATTTGTTTCTTAGCCTGAATATTCTAATAACTCCATTCTACAATATTCTACTGCTTCTATGTTACATTTCGTTAGGTTTTTTTAAAGAAACTGAGAGACAAGACCATATTAGATTTTAGAAATTGAATTTGGATGAACCCAGATTTTGGAAAGCTGTGTATTTAATAGAATTTTCAGACTGCCTGTTTGACTGTGAGCCAATGACATTGTGCTCTGTGGACAGTAAACAGAAAGTTGAACAGGACTCTGTAGCCAAATCATTTGATTCACCTTCATAGTCTAAAGAAAAGACATATGCAAATTGTTAAGATCAAACAACTAAACAGTCAAGCTTTGGAAAATAACAGGAGAAAATTTATCAAACTTTTTTTGGTTTAATTACAAAGATGGGTCAAGTAAGACTCATAATGTCTTTGAAAAAAGCTACTAAATCTTAGAATCATAGAATAGTTTACGTTGGAAGGGACCTTAAAGTTCATCTTGTTTCAACCCTCCTGCCACTGACGGGGACATCTCCCACTAGACCAGGTTGCTCAGAGCCCCATCCAATCCGGACTTAAAAAGTTCCAAGGTTTGGGTATCAACAACTTCTCTGGGCAACCTGTTCCAGTGCAAAATGATGCACTATTTTTCCTGCTAGGCCAAAGTTTTAGGATTTTCTCTCTAGTCTGCTTTAAAAATAATGTATGAAGTCATAGAAAAGAGTATGGAGAGTTAGAAAGAGAAATATTTCTGTGGAATTATATGATGCATAACACATTCAGAGAGTTAGGTCCATGGCACATAGGTGTTACTTATGTTTAGAGAAGGAAAACCAAAATGGGACAGGTCTTTACTATCAGTTCATGAACAGACTTAGGAATTTTGAATGCAAACTCTGTTTTCATTTGATACTGAGTGTGTAGTTAGAGATAGATTACTGCTGCGCACTCATTCATCTCATCTTCCTTGCACTCTTTTGTCCTTGTCTAATTTTCTCTTTTTTCCTTTCCCAGTTCACTAGTGCTCTGTCTGTAACCCTTGCTCTTTAATTCCTTCAACTCATAATCCTTCTACCACCTCACCCTTTACAGACAGACTCCTCTTGTGTGCAGCCTGAAGGGGACTGTGTGTGCATCATGAAAGGAGCTAGGGAAGGTCTATCCTTTTCCTGATATCCAGGGGTGGAGGTCAGCCCTTGACATCAGTGGAGAGAGACCATTGGCGAGGGCCTCCACAGAGCCAAGGCAGGCTATTGACAAGGGCACCTTAGGTCCCCACAAGCCAGGGCTGGAAAACTCTTAAGATGGAATGGTCATATATCAGCAGAGGAGCTGGAGCACACATTGTAGGAATAAATTTGGAGGTCACTTAATTTAAAAAAATGTTCTGTGCAGATGTGAGTGTAAATCTTCTTGTAGATTGCCTGTAAGTTGCTGGTGTCTTAAAAGGAGGGATAAAAGCACAAATATTTCTCTACTTGAAAAATGTCTCACTTTTTCCCCTTTGTAGAAGCCTGAAATCCTCATAGTAAAGAAGACAGAAGCTACTTTATAAGAGCCTAATTTTAACAGTTTCTGAATGTAAGAGGGCTTGTAATGTTATATTGTCTTTCAACTCTTTTTGTGACTGTCAGCAGGATGGGAGAAAGAGGCCCAATGAAGGTATGGATACAGACTCAAGAAGAAGAGCTCAAAATGGAATATTTCACTCTGGAAAGTAAAAAGCTGCCAGAGGTATAGGAAACTGCAAACCCAATCTTAGGACAGAAGGAGTCAGGCACTGTGGTGCAAGCACTCTACCTGATGGACAACATATAAACTGAACATTTTTTTGCTACTCTACACTTCTCTTCTTTCTTGCTGTCTCCTTTATCTGGCATATTATCTTCTGAATTTATCTGAAGATTTTTACTGCTTGCTTTCATTTATCTATTTTTCCTGCTGTTTTTCTCCTCTCTGCACTTCCTGCCCTCCCCCTGCCCTTGCCTCTCACCCTCTTCCAGGATGTATCAAATTTGGCACTGTACCAGTTAGTCTGCTCAAAGGAGAACGGCTATTTCTGAAAACTCATTTGCTGCGAGGGGTGGAGTTTGCCAAAGTCCCTATTCAGTTTAAGGGACAAATAGTTGGCTTTCTGCCTGTCCTAAATGCATATTCAAGCAATTGTCCTAAACAAAGCCAGGATAATGAGAAATTTCATAATGAGCTGAAAGCTGCATATTTCCTCTTTTTATTATGCCCTAAATAGTCTAATGATCTCAAGTTATAATTTAGTTAGCAATATGAAGTTTAAGTGAGATGATTAGGAGGATAGTGTTTGATGTAAGAGAATTTTTACAACCCTTTAAAAATCAAAAAGGGAAATTATTCTCTTTCTCCTTAAGCATGCTCTTTGCCTCAGTACATGAATGAATTAGTGACAAATAAATAATCATCGAGTTTTCCTTGAATGGAATTCTCTAAATGTCTCCAGGCATCATCATGAATTGCACTATCACAACCTTAAGTTACCCGCTCTGAATAATAGAAGCAGGCAAACAAAATGCTATCACTGCATATAAGACAAAAAACCCCAAACCAACCCTTACTGAAAATGATTACAAGTGACAGTTACTTTCATGCAATCCATAAACTGGGGTTTGAACTTGCAGTAGTGCCACATCTCATTATACAAAGTGATCGTGGCAAGGGAGAGGAAAACAAACAAGAAATAACATTCATATAACATTGAGGAACACTCAGTTAAATAGAAGCATCTAACTTCGGGAGTCTGTTGTGTCAAAGGCCACAATTATTAAGTGTCTGATATAAATCAGATTTATATGAAAATCTCACTTGAATCAAAAAGTAGCACACACTTTTATCTTCCAGAGCTTAAGAACCATCAGAAGAAATACGAGGTTAAGAAAGTCTAAACTATATAGTGCCTCAAATAACTAAAGAGAAGAAATCACTTCCTCAGAAGAATGAATGAATGAAGTCTATTCTGCAGTCTGAAACCCAGAATCTAACAGGGAAAATCAAAATTCAAATGTCTTTCAATGAAAATTTTTAGATAATACCTTTTTAACCTTTTGGTTATAGTTGAGTCTCCAGTGATGTGGTTAAGCGTGCTCAAAGCTAGTTCAGAAATCAGTTTTCTTCCTGTGTGTTCTAGCCAGTTCTGTGTGTTCATGGGTTTGGTTTTGCTTTGTTTCCATTTGACCTCTAAACTCC
>VZRO01007548.1:1157-13507 GCA_013397915.1 Daphoenositta chrysoptera
GGATCTGCAGCCAGGGATGTGGGACTGAACTGCTCCATGAGTTTAAGTAATTCCAGCCCTCGTTCCCTGACGAGCCGAGGCTGGGATTTAATGGGGACCAGGCGAAGGCACGGGGAGCCCTCGGGATCGCCCAGGACGAGCGGGATGAGGGCTTGGAAAGGCCTTGGGAAAGGGAAGGGCAGGAAGGCGTGGGGGAAATCCCAGCCTTTGCCAGGCCGGGTGTCGGGGTGGGAATTAATGGGAAAAGTGGAGTTTTCCATTTAATTGGCTGGTCTGGGGACAGGCTGGGGAAAATTGCGGGATGGCATGGAACAGGGGGGTGGGCAGGTGTGGGATAGTGGGAGAAGAGCGGGATCTGGGCACATCCCTGATCCATGGAGAACATCAGGATCTGTGCCCATCCCTGATCCAGGAAAAAGCAGGATCTGTGCCCCCCTCCCCGATCCATGGAATTGCAGGATCTGGGCACATTCCTGATTCATGGAGAGCAGCAGGATCCAGGCACATTCCTGGTTAATGGGATCTGTGCCCATCGCTGATCCATGGAATAGCAGGATCTGGGACCATCCCTGATCCATGGAATACCTGGATCTGTGCCCATCCCATATCCATGAACAGAGGGATCCATGCTGCTCTGCAGGTGGGGTCTCACCTGAGTGGGACAGAGGGACAGAATTCCCACCTTTCCAGCTGCCCACACCACGGGATCATCCCAGGACTCCGGCTGTGAATTCCCAATGCCTGTGTCGTGCCATCAATCCCGTGATTAAAATTCCCCCTTTTCCAGCTCCAAATGTGTCAGTGCAGGGCGGCCCCGCGGGACTCGGGATTTACGAGGTGTCGAAAACCTCCTGGTTCCCATTGTCCGGATAATCCATAAAATGCTCCGACACTCCAAGGGAATTTTGCAGCCTGTCCATATTCCTGCAGGCCAGATGCCTCCCGAGGAATCAAAGGGCTGTAGGAAAAGGAGGTTTTTTTTCTCTGGATGGGGTTGGAGTGTCTGGGATGTGGTTTGGAGACAAACGGGGTCAGGAAAAGAAAGGATTTTATAAATGCTGGAAAATAAATCCTTAAAAATAGGAACTGATTTGATCCATTTTTCAATGATTTTTGGAATTTTGGGAATTTTAGATGTGGATCCGGGTGTTGAAAATCTGGGAAAAGAAAAGGAAAAAATCCAGTTTTACAGGGAGAAAAGGGAATTCTTTGTTCAGCCAATGCCAGCCCGGGGATGATCCCGCAACGCCTGAACTTCTCCCAAGATTTTCCTCCAAAATGAAGGATCCCAGGTGTGTCCCTCTGGGAAAAGCACCCCCGACCCAGCAAAAACATCCCAGTGGATCCTGCTTCTCCTGTGACCTCTCCAGCACTTTTAAGAATCCTTGGAATGGTTTGGAGTGGAAGGGATTTTAAGGAACATCCCATTCCCACCCCATCCATGGGCAGGGACACCTCCCACTGTCCCAGGCTGCTCCAAGCCCCAATGTCCAGCCTGGCCTTGGGCACTGCCAGGGATCCAGGGGCAGCCACAGCTGCTCTGGGAATTCCAGCCCAGCCCCTCCCCACCCTCCCAGCCAGCAATTCCTTCCCAGTTATCCCATCTATCCCTGCTTCCTTTCCGTTTAAATACGTTGATCCCAAGAGGAGCCCATTGGCTTCCTCTTGGCTGTGACCTCCCAGCCAGGGCTCCCTGATGGATCCGTTTTCCATCCCCACCGATCATTCGGTGTTTTTTAGGAATAACGGCGCTCCGGAATTCCAGGACATCCACCAGCCACGGCTCTCCGAGGAATTTTTTGGCACAGATCAATGACCGAGCCACTCCTCCTGTGGGTTCCTTGATGGTTCCTTAATTCCTGTGGAACTCAGGGAGATTTGGGAGATTTGGGAGTGAATCCCACATGATCCTGCTTTGCCAAGCAGGGCCGTGTCCCATTCCAAAGGAAACATTGGAAGCCTTCTCCGGAAAGGGAAGGGAAACTGAGGCACGGATGGACATGGACCAACTCCTCTTGGAGATGTGGGAGCCTCTTCTCCGATGGCTCTGGGATGGGATTTCCCAGAAATCCTGGGAGATCTCGATGGACAATCCCAGATTGGATTCATCTCCATCCCTCCAGATCTCCAGGAGAAACTTCCCCTGGAGTCGCCCCTGTGGCAGCGTTGGAATGGGATCTTTCCATCCCTTCCATCCCAGACCATTCCATGATTCTACTCAAACTGCTCCTTCTCCAGAGGGCTGGGAAGTGTGGATGGATCAAATCTCCCAAAAAAGTGAGGATAATTCATTTCTGTTCCCTCAGGAGCCACAATTCCCAGTGTTCCCAAACTCCCCCTGCTCTTCAGCATCTCCAAGGATCCCCCATAAAAAATTGGAGTGCTTGGATGAACAAATCCCTCTTTTTTTACCTTTTTCCTGCTTTTTCTTTTCGGTGCTAAAGACGAAGGATTTCAAATCCAAAAATGTTTTGTCAAAATTCCTCTGGAAATCGCTCCTGACCTTTTCATGGAGAACTGCGGTCTCAGCTTTCCGGGAAGAGAGCTCCCATTAAGGATTTAACTCCATTTCCTAATAAATCCTTGGCAGGACACGGCCGCTTTTGGCCCCTTTTGTCCATCGGGGCCGATTATTCCTGACTCGGGAATGAATCATTGGAATTGGCAAACGGGAATTGCTCCGTGGCCAACGGATTTTTCCACTCGGTAGCGGCGAGCGCTTGTAAATTCCTCCTTAAAATTCCCATTAAAGCATCTCCAAACGGAGGCTCTGCCGTAAATTTTCCTCGCTTTTGGACTCTTGGTGGTCTTCCCGCCTCGGGAAAAAGGGATTTTCCTCATCCTTAACTCCTTTTTTTCCAGGTTTTATTTAAGGAATGAATGAGTTTTGGTCTCTTATCTGTCTCCCTTTTATGGGATTAAATAATTCCTTGGTATGGAGCCTTCCTGTCTTCCAGATTCTGGCAAATTCCAGGAGCAATTAGTCTTGGAGCAGAACTGATTTCTTGGGAGTCTCCACTTGCCAACGGCTCCCAAAAGTCGTTTTCCTGGGAAGACAAGGACAGACCTTGGACTTGGCTCCGGGGAGGGGCGAATTTCCCTAAATTCTCCAAGTGAGGCGGAAAAATTGGGAGCCAGCCCTGATTTTTCTCCTCCTTCTCCTTCCTAAATCATTGGGAGGCTCCTGGAATCCATTCCCACCTTTTACTGGGAGCGTATCCCGAGGGATGAACAATTTCCCAGCTAATCAGGATGAAAGAATTTTTTAAAATTCAGGAATATCGTCCCAGTCTCTTTCCCAGCTGGAATTTTACTCGTGTGTGAATCCAGGAGGCTGCTTTTTCCTTGGAGTGCGGGAATTTGATCCCAAACGTGGATTTTCCTGGGATTTGGGAACTTACAGCCCATCGGGTCAGGTGGGATTTCGGGACAGAAGGAGAAAGGCAAAAAAATCCCAGGAAAAAAAAGTGCAGCCGGAGGTTTGTGAGCCTTGCAATCCTGCCCGAAAATACGGGATAAATATTCCAGGGAAAAATCCATGGATTTAACATTGAAGGAAGCACCAGACCACACAATTTTTTCCTTTTCCAGAGGGATTTACTCTAAAGTTTGGGATCCCCTCAGCGTCTCTTTTCCCAGTCCAAAACTGGGAATTTGAACTTCACATTTAGGGTTTGGTTCAAAGTTTTCTTCTTAATCCCTTTTTTTTTTTTCCCATGGAAAACCTACGGGGAAAGCATCCACAAGAAAAATTGGATTTTCCATGGAATTTGTTCCTTGAGTTGTTGGATTGGGTTGATTCATTGGGATTTTTTTTCCTTTTGGGAATCCAGCAGGATTTTATTTTCTGGAAGGGGCCTCTAAATCCAGCAATAGGAATTGATTTCCATGCAGAAAAGGAAGGAATAAGGAGCAGAGCACGGAAACCTTTGGGAAAGGAGGAAAAGCTTTGGGAAAGTCAAAGGAATTTAAGTGATAGAAGAGAAATATATAAATTGGAGCATCAGGGTTTTTTTGGTTTTTTTTCCAGGTAAAATTAAAAAAAAAATGGATTCTAGGAAGCAGAGTTGGGAATTCCTGGATTGGTTGGAAATTGTTACGAAGCAACCAGGGAAAAGGACGGGGAAATGAGGTTTTTCATGGAATATCTTGGAGCTGGAATATTAAAAAAACCAAAAAAAATACAGACAGAAAATCCATTTTTTCCCCAAATCTCCAGTTCTGTTTTGAAAATTCCACAGGGTTTTGGAATCCACTGATTTCCCTTCTGTCCAGATAAAAAGTAAACAATAAAAATAAAGCTGGATTAAAAACTGGGATAAAACCAACTTCCAAATCCGGAATTTGAGCATCTGCCCCATGGAGAACATTCCCATGTTCCCTGTTGGATCAGGGGATCAAAGTTGGATCAAAGACTCCTTGACCGGACACTTCCAGGATATCCATGAGAACCAAAAAATTCCCAGTCTCACCTGTTTATGGAGAACATTCCAGTTTATTCCTCATCCCTCTTCCCAGTTCCAGTCAGGTGCCACTGGGATGCTCCAACTTGAAATGGATCCTGTTTTTTTCCTAAACTTGCCCCTAATTTTTTGGAATTTTTAGCTGATTTTTCCCAGGATGGAATTAATTTTCTTCCTGGGAGCTGATGTGGGGTCGTTTGGGATTTCTCCTGGGAAGAGTGTGGATAAAACCGGGATATTTTTGCATTTCCATGGAATCAAGGCCTTTTCCGCTCCTCATCCCACCAGGAAAGGGGCTGGGAAGGAGTTGGGGGGACACAGCCAGGAATGCCGATCCCAACTAATCCCGGGAATATTCCAGCCCATTTCCAAGCAGATAAAGCTGTGGGAAGAAGACGGAAAAGGGAAAACACTTGGAATGATGGTGTTTGTCTTCCCAAGGAGTTTTTCCCAATGGTTTTCCTGGGAATGCTGAACACATCGCTGGCGTGGGAATGGGGAAGGAATTCCTTGGTTTTCTTTGCTCCTGTGGCTTTTCCTTTCCCTATTAAAACTTTATCCCAAGCCTTCAGTTTTCCCACTTTTCCCTCCCTATTCCCCCACTCCAGCAGGAAATGGGAATTAGGATCTATGTGGAGCTGAAATTGTTTTCCAGAGAGTTTTCCAAGCCTCCACTGATTCTCCCTGAGCTCTTTCTCCATGGAGCAGCCTCCAAGGACTAGGGAATTCTCTCCAGCTGGAAAACACAATCCCAAATTCCTTTGGATCCAGGTCCAACCCCTTCCATGTCCGGAAGAACTGAAGGGGTTTCATTAAAAAATTCCAGAATATTCCGACCTGGGAAGGAGCCACTTGAGGATAACGTGGAGTAAACCCATCCCGAACCTCATTCCAGGTTTGGAAAAGTTGGAATAAACTTTTCCAGCTCCACATTTTCCTTCCACCTCAACTCCTTCCACTTCAGGACATCCCAGACAATCCATGGGCCAAAATCCTGGGAAAGAGAAACAACAAAATAAGAAACTTATCCAAAAAAAACACCACCCATGGATGAAGCCTCTTCCCTCATGGGAATTCCTGGAGCAGCTGGAAGCTGATTCACAGGGAATGAAAACCTGCGGATTGGGGAGGTTAAATAAACACCACCCAGGTTCTGCTTTGGCTGCCAAATCCAAGGAAGGAATACAATGGAAGAGTTCGTCTTCCCATTTTTTCCAGCTGTTTACCAAAGTCTGATCCCTCTAAATTGTCCCTTTTTCCCAGAAATTTGTCATTCTGCTCCAAAATAATAGAGCGAGCATGGATCAGGATCCAGATCAGGATCAGGGGCTGGTTCTGGTTCTGGTTCTGGATCGGGATCTGGACCTGGACCTGGACCTTGATTGGCATCTGCACATGGATCTGGAGCTGGAACCAGATCAGGATGAGGATCAGGATCTGGATCTGGACCTGGATTTGGATCAGGATCGGGATCAGGATTGGGATCGGGATTGGAATCTGGATCTGAATCTGGATCTGGATCTGGATCAGGATCAGGATCAGGATCAGGATCTGGATTGGGAGCCCTTGGAAACAGCATCTCCCATGGGCCACTGTATCCATTGTCCAGCCTGGAGAAGGGAAAACTCCAGGGAATCCTCAGAGCTCCTAAAGGGACTCCAGGAGAGCTGGAGAGGGACTGGGGACAAGGGCTGGAGGGACAGGACACAGGGAATGGCTTCCCACTGGGAAAGGGGAGATTGGGCTGGGATCTTGGCAAGGAATTGCTGTCTGGGAGGGTGGGGAGGGGCTGGGCTGGAATTCCCAGAGCAGCTGTGGCTGCCCCTGGATCCCTGGGAGCATCCAAGGCCAGGCTGGACATTGGGGCTTGGAGCAGCCTGGGACAGTGGGAGGTGTCCCTGAACATGGATGGGGTGGGAACGGAATGGGATTGGAAGTTCTTCCCAACCCAAACCATTCCAGGATTCCTTGGATTCTACTGAAACAAACACTGCCCAGTCTGACCCTGTTTGTTCTCCAAAGTCTAATCCTGCTCTCCAAAATCCAATGCCACTCTGCACAGCCCAATCCCACTCTCCAAAATCCAATACCAATCTCCAAAATCTAATCCCGCTCTCCAAATTCCAATCCCGCTCTCCAAAATCCAATGCCACCCTCAAAATCCAATCCCTCTCTCCAAAATCCAATCCCTCTCTCCGAAATCTAATCCCACTCTCCAAAATTCAGTCCCACTCTCCACAGCNTGGCTCATCAAATTCCAATCCCGCTCTCCAAAATCCAATCCCTCTCTTCAAAGTCCCAATCCCCCTCTCCAGAAGTTTTCCCTCCACTCCTGACCACTTCCCCCTTTCCATTTCTTTCCTTCCCCATGGATTTCTCTCCTTAATTTATCCCCCCCGGTTGTTTTCCAGCCGTGTTTATCCAGGAGGAACAGCTCTGCCTCTTCCCTCCCCCACACCACAAATGAATCGGACACTTTGTTCCCGGGAAAGCTCCAGGGAGCAGCAGGACATTATTTTGGGATTGTTTATCTGTGGAATCAGCAGGTCCAGCTGGAAACCCATCCTGATTGTTGGGAGGGTTTTTTTTGGGATTGTTGCTTTTTTATCCCTGTTGGAAACAAATCTGGTTGTTATTAATCCTCCCCAATCCCGGGATTTCAGCAGGGCTGGGATGGCTCTGTTGCATCCCAGAAATTGTTGGAAGAGGTTGGATCGTGAGGATGGAAGTGAGTTCCTGGCTCTGAGAGTTTTTAAGTAGCTCAGCTCCTTAAAGCTCCTTGTTGTCCATGGATAAAGTCAATTTTGGCCACGATGATCCCAGTGGGAATATTTACTCCAGATATTCCCGCCCACCCAAGTTCAACTTCTCCTCATCCTTCCAAATTCCAGGAAAACAAAGGGAATATTTATGATATAATAAAACCTGGAGATAAATAATAAAGAATTAATTTCGGTTTTTGTCCTCACAGATTTTGTCCTTTTTTCCCATTATTTTCATCTTTCCACCGGCTGTAAAATATCATGGAATTGGAGATTCATGGAATGGTTTGGGTGGGAAAATCCCATCCAGTTCCATGGGCAGGGACAATTTCCACTATCCCAGGTTTCTCCAAACCTGGCTTTGACAGAGAACCCAAACTTGGGAGACACCGGAATCCCCATCCAGGCTGCCTTGGTGTCAATCCATCGGGATCTAATCCCGATCCATTGGGATTATCCTCGTAGGAAGATTTAATGGGATTACAGGCGTCTCTGATTCCTTGTTTGGAGCCAGTGCAGAGGAATCTGATTTCTGGGATTTGGGAAAATGGTCTGTTCCTGGAGTTGCATGGATGGGATGGGGAAGAAAAAGAGAGAAGGAAGGAAAAGAGGGAAGGAGGGAAGGAGGGAAGGAAGGAAGGGAAGAAGGGAGGAAGGAAGGAAGGAAGGAAGGAATTGGGGAAATGGGAAATTGGGAAATTGAATTCCTGGATTGGGGAATGAGGTGTGGAGGCCACTGGACCCTCCAAGGCAGTGACCACATTCCAAATATCTCCAAGCTTTCCCACCTTCCAACCATTTCCTTGTTTTCCTACTTTTCCACTCTTTCCATGTTTTCCCACCTTCCTAATCTTTCCATGTTTTCCCACCTCCCAACCATCTCCATGTTTAACCACGGCTACAAACTGGACATTCCCAACACAATTTTTTATGTTTTCCCGGGATTTTTCCTTCCCTGAGCATCCCTAAAAAGACATCAAAAAACCACCCCTCCCACAAGGATTGAGGACACATTTTCATCCCAAAAATTCTGGGAGAAACGTGGATGGAGAAGGGAAGATGAGGATGGAGATCCCGATTCTTCTTCAAATAACTGGGAAAAAGCTGCTCTGATCCCAAAAATGGGAAAGGGGTGGGTGGAAAACCAGCCTGGAATTCTATTTCTTGGCAAAACACAGCAGCAAATTCCATAACTGCATTATTTTTTGGGATCATGGAATACCCTGAGTTGGAATGGATCCACCAGGATCATTGATCCAGCTCCCAAAAATTCCAGGCCAAGTTTGGATTCATTTACAGGTAAAAAAAAAAAAAAGAAAAAAGGAAAGACGGATTAATCCACTGGGAATATCCCAAAAAAGCCATGGCTGAGCTGTGTCCTGGAGTTCTGGAGGTTCCAACACCGCTAGGGTGCTCTGGAATTGCATTTCCAGCCCTCTGGAATTGCATTTCCAGCCCTTGGAATGATCCATCCCAGAGGGCCTGTTAAATATCCCTTTAATTCCCTAAAAAAGAAAAGCACTCCCAAAAAAATCCGGTGTTTATTTGACAACACCAACATTGGGAAATCTCCGCGGCTGGAGTCGGAAAATCAATGGATGGAAACAAACAATGGATTTAATTTGGGATTTCAACACCACCCTGGAATTTGATGGGGTCGGATCCGACCGGTTTGTTCCGGGAATCAAACGTTTGGGGGTTTTTTGGGATGAATTGAACTGGAGCTGAACCCAGGCTGGGTCCAGCTCCAAGAGGGATGGAATGATGTCCGTCTTTGGAATCCTTAGGGATTTAGTGGTCTCTTATGCGATGGGAATGGCTTCCAGAGTGACTCCTCGTCCAATGGGATACGGGAGATAACAGATTCCCTGTTTTCCTCAGGAATATCCTGTCCAGGAGGATTCAGATTCCCAGTTTTCCTCAGGAATAATCTGTTCAGATGCAGGAATACCCACATTCCCAGTTTTTCTCAGATATGTTCTGTCCAGGTTCAGGAGGACTCACATCCCTGGAATTCCATCCTGTATTCCTGTGTGAGATATTCCCATCTGCCTATGGATATTAAGGAAGATTATGGGAAAAGGGATTTTTTTTCCTTCCTTTTCTTTGCGGGGCAGAAGTTTTCCAAAGGAAAAGTTTTGTGTTTCCCATAGGTAAATAAAATAAAATAAAATAAAATAAAATAAAATAAAATAAAATAAANATTTTAAAAATAAAATAAAATAAAAAATAAAATAAAATAAAATTTAAAAATAAAATTTAAAGAAACCAAAACAAAATAAAGCAAAAATAAAATTAAATTAAATTACATTTTAAAAACAAAATAAAAAATAAAATGAAATACAATACAATACAGTACAATACAAATACAATGCAATAAAAATTCCCAGTTTATAAATCAGCTTCTGTCAACTTCCAGTCCTTGGAAAAATGGTTTAATCCAGATTTTTACAAACAATTCTGCCACATTTAATGGATCTTTGCCCTTTTTTTGGCAGGAAAAGGAACTGGAGATGTCCATGAGCAGCTCCCAAGCTCCAAGGCCGTGCAATCTTTTCCTGAAATCAAGAAATTAAGGAAATTCCATCAGCAAGGAGAGAAATTGGGATACGGGAAGAGAAGATGAGGCACAATCCCATGAGCCCAAAGGAATTCAGGACAGGGATAAAACAGGACAAGGAATTCTTAATCCGGCACCAACCGAGAGGAGCAGGATGCAAAGGACAAATCCAGGGAACTGCCAATTCCTCCCAGATTTTCCATGCCAGAGGCATCCGAACAAAATCTGAGTCCTGTGCTAATGGGGCTCTTTCCCGGAATTCCAGAGGGAAAGGAGAAAGGAAAACCTCGGTGCTCCTCTGGATGTCGGAGCCGGGTTTGAGGGAGATAAAACAAGTGGATTGGGACAACAGAGGGATCGTTGTTCCCGTGATCCCGCTGTTTTCCCTTGGATGGTTTGGAGGGAAAGGCGCCGTTAATGACATCATCCGTCATAGGGATTTGGGATTTCACCTCCTGGTCACCCCCCCCCCATCCCAGGGCACGGCCATTTGTCATGGAAAAATCTTGGAAAAGGTCCCAAGCTGGGGAAAAATCCAGCAAAATTCCTGTTTTATTTGAATAGGGGGAAAACAGAGCTGGAGTTGCTCTTCTGGCGCCCACTGGGCAGTTCCATGCCCCAAAATCTCCTGGAATTTCCTCGGGGAATACAGTCCCAGCTTGGATTTGGGGGGTAAAATTCCTGCCTGGAATTAAATGGATTTATCCCCATCTTAATAAAACTGGGATCAAAGGTCCTTCTCCGCCTTTGGATCCCCAAGTCGGGAAAGGCAAGAAGAAGTTAATTCTTTTCAGCGCTTCTGTTGGAATTTGGGATGAAGAAAAGTCCCTTTGAAAGCCGAATTTGGCTCAGGAGACTCTTCCAGGAAAAAGGCGATCCCAGTGGGATTGATAAGTGTCGGGAATGTCCATCAGGAACGTGAGGTCAGTGACAAAATCCTGATAGTGGGAATTTCAGAGAGGAGACTTGAAAGAGTGGGAAAGGGGCCAAAAACCACAGGAGCACCAGGGTCAGCTTGGAAATGTCTCCGGAATGGGATGTTCTGGGAAGAATCCAAGGGGAATGCGGACAAATCCCATAAAATGGAGAGATTAGAAAAGGGGATTTCACATCAAAGGCGGGATGGGACGGAGACAGAAAACAGCGGAGTGTCCTGGGATTGCTGTCGGGATCAAGCCTTCCCGAGCAGAAAGCTGCAAATCCCAAAAAACAAATCGAAATTTGGGATGAAAAATAGAGATGGAGCAGCCAGGAGAGGCTCAGGGGCAGAATAGGAAAGAGCAAAGTCATGGAGCAAAGTCACAGATATTCCCAGAGAAAATGTGGCTGCCCTTGGATCCCGGGAAGTGTCCAAGGCCAGGTTGGACATCGGGGCTTGGATCCAGCTGGGATAGTGGGAGGTGTCCCTCACTATGGAATGGTATTTACCTGGGAGGAAATCCCATGGATTTGAAATCTGGTTTTGTTCTCAAGTTCAGGAGCACCCAGATAAACCCGGAATTATTTGGGGCCCAAAAATTCCCTGCAAATCACAACCAAATTTATCCTTTCCTTTAAAAACAGAGCCGTTTCATCCAGGATTTGATGGGAATATTTTCCAAGCTGGAAAACAGAAGTTCACACCCCGCATGGAAGAGGTGTCCTTTCCTTCCCACAGCTTCACTTCCCAAATCTTCCTAAACCTTCCCTTCCCAAAGCTTCCCTTCCCGAATCTTCCTAAACCTTCCCTTCCCAAAGCTTCCCTTCCCGAATCTTCCTAAACCTTCCCTTCCCAAAGCTTCCCTTCCCAACCCTTCCCAAACCATCCCTTCCCTTCCCAGCCTTGGATGTTTTTTCAGGAATAGGGAGGTGGGAGGCATGACGGAGCCGAAAGAAAACAAGGACAACGCTGGATTTTCCCTATTTTTAGCAGGCAGTTCCGAGGCCGCCGCTCCAATCCACATTCCCAATAAGTGAATAATCCCCGCCAGGGCATAAAAACAACTCTGCAGCTCCACCCATAATTACACGGGAACGGCTCCGTAACCTGGGATGCGTCCATCCCGCTGGATCTGGGAAGGACGGGAGGAGTGAGGAAAACGAGTTTAATTTTAATTCCACTTTAAAGTTCGGGGTCTAAAATTAAACAGTTTAAATCCTAAAAATACGACTGGAAAAGTGCAGGGAATGGGATCAGGAGTGTGCTGAGAAGTCCTTTGGATTTTGGGGGCTCAGGAGGAGCAGACAGAGGTTGGGTCATTTTTATCCCGCTCTGTTTTCCCCCTCCCAGAAAACATTGGGATTTCTTGAGCTTTGCTTGGATGGGTATTTTAGGGAATTCTGGTGGAGGAATCCAGAGCTCCTGACTGGGAAAAATGGATGGAGACGTCCCATTTAATCCCTAAATCAAATCTTCCCAATCCCCTGCCTCTAATATCTTTTTTCCCACCTGGAAAAATCTCTATTTTGAAGATGGAGTGGGATATCCCCAGGGAGAGGGACATGGAGGATCCACCCTCGGTGCATACTTCCAGGGATCCAGGGGCAGCCACAGCTGCTCTGGGAATTCCAGCCCAGCCCCTCCCC
>VZRO01007552.1:0-114530 GCA_013397915.1 Daphoenositta chrysoptera
CTCCCTCCCTCCCAGCTTGGTGTCACTCCCTGGGGCCGTCAGCCCCAGCGGCACCACAGCAGGGCCGCGCTCCGGTTCCCAGCAGCCTGGTACTATCCCGCTGTTATCCCGATATTGTCCCGGTGCTGTCCCGGCGTTGTCGCGGCGTTATCCCGGTGTTATCTCGGGTTGTCGCGGTGTTGTCCTGGGACTGCTCCGGTCGGGACTGGGGGCGGTGCCTGACTCCCCGCCACGCCCAGACCGCGGCCCCGAACGGGGCTGCCCACCGGGAGCGGGCGCGGTCACGGCGGGGGCGCGGCTGTGGCGCGGCCTTTCCCGCCCTCACGCCCTTCCCGCCCCAGCCCTGTCCCCGCACGACGCCGCTGTCGCCGCTGTCGCGATGTGGCGCAGCGCCGGCCTGGCTGGCGACGCGCAGGTATCGAGAGCGGCCCCAGGGGCTCAGGGCTGGGCCTGGGGGTCCGTGCGGCCGGGGCGCCCCGAGGAGCAGCAGGAGCGGGGAGCTGTGCGGTGGCCGTGGGCCTTGCGGGGCCCTGAGGGGGCGGTGGCGGGGCCGCAGGAGGAGCGGAGCGCGGTGGGGCTGTGGAGCCGTGCCAGAGGCACCCTGGGCTGGTGGGGGTGGGTGGGGAAAGGGCTGGCAGGGATTCCATGGCCGGGGTTCCATGGCAGGGATGCCATGGCCGGGGTTCATCGCCAGCTGGGAGCTCTGCCCCGTTCGGTCCCCCCCGGCGGGCAGGGACGGGGAGTTCCTGTCACTGGGGTCACACCAGGCAGGCCACAAGCTCACGTCCATAACTGGGTGAGTTGGCCCTTGTGAAAGAACTCGGTGAAGACTGAAGTCAAATTTCCTACATCCAGGCACCTGCTGTTACTGTAAGGACTGGACGGAAAACTCCTGTTTTCCCCTGTCTGTATTTGCCTTTAACACACTTGTAATGCAGAGAGATGTGGAGAAGCTGCTTAAACAGAGAAGAGAAAACTTGTCTACTGTAACTACAGCACTGCAAAGACCTTACAGTGGGAACTGCAAATGAGAATTTTCTCCTTACTGGATATTTCATGTCTCAACACCAGTGACTCACAGTGTGTTTTATTTGAATTCAGCTTCTGCTAGTGAACAGAGCTATTTTTATGTACCGGATTTTGCTCCGTAAGTCTGAGCAGTACTGAATTCTCCCTGTCATTCATGGTTGCTGACATGCAGATGGCATTCCTCTAAAGACTCCTGTTCCCATGTGTTTATTTCATGCTTTTTTGAGACATAGATGAGTTGAATTTTTCTAGAGTCATGCCGTGTGGTGCTACTTGGCCTTAGGAGCCTTGCCATAAGCACTTCCTAAATGCAACTTAGAGCTTACAGTTCAAATTAAAGCAAAATCTTTCTTCCATCCCTTCATTACAGCTCTGAACCTGCAGAGGTGGGACTGACATGTCCCAAAACTCTGGATTTGAAAGACAGCTGGGAAATAAATAGAGTAGGAAGCAACTCTGAAAGGAAATGTCCAATCTGAGGAAGTAGGGAAGCAGAAAGAATTGTAGGGAGTTGTTGGAGAGGATGCCCTCCCTTTGTCTCGTGTGTCTGGTCTTGAGAGGACGGTGGGGATGGCACATTTTGTACTGTAGGAGATGAGGTTTTGGTTTGTTACCCTCTTCCCTTTGGAATACGCTGTGGGACATAAAAGATCTCATTTTGTCAGCACTGTTCTCAACGCAGTGCAAAGCAGTACTAAGATAGGACTTTGCTTTCTGAAAGCATACCAAGTGATTGATGTTTTAGTCAAAACATGTTAAAACCTTCTTTTTGTGGGTGTGTGTGTATCAGCCTTTTTAAGATCCAGCAGAGTGCACATGTGCGTACATCAGAATTGGCATTTATGGGGTTTTTTTAACAAAAACTGCTCTGTAATTTTAAAATTAGCACACATTCTAGTGGAATATGGAATGAAAATTATTTTTTAGCTATAGTTTGGCAGGAGAGGAAGCTAGTAAACATTTCTGTCTTACCTCAGGATTAAATAATTTACGTGAGATTGGGTTGTAGATGGCTGCAAATAATTTTTGCTCTTCACAAAATATAAATTTGTTTGAAAAAAGTACAGTTTCCTCCAAAAGAGTTGCAATTTAGGACTGAGGATCTTGCAAATGTTTGAATTAATTAAAAAGCTGAGTAATTGTATCCTTTACGACAGTCATGAAACAACAGCTTGGTGTAAGCTGCTCACATTTTAAAATGTGAGTGTTAATTTTTGCAGCATGCTCAGATGCATTGCACACATTTTGGGTGAAGAACCATGTGCAGAGAGGTAATATTATTTACTTTAGGCCAGAATGTAATTAAGATTACAGTCAAAGGGTCAACCTCAGAGACTTTTGGGTTTGATTGCTGGATAGTTCTCTGTTAAAAATTTACAAATTCTGAAATGATGTCATAGAGAGGAATATTTTTGTCCAAGGAAAGAAATTCAAGCAGAAAACCACTCCAGGGCTGTAACAGTGCCTTTGGTTGGGTGTTGGTTTGTTTGTTTTTGTTTTGCTTTGTTGTTTTATTTCAGAAGGCTGAGACCAAAGAGGAATTTGTAAAAGTCAGAAGGAGGGATTTGGAAAGGCTGACAACTGAAGTTATGCAACTGCGGGATTTCTTACCCAAAATAGTAAATGGAGATATCCTGGGGACATTCCAGAAGCTGGATGCTATTGAATCAAGTGAGTAGCACCATCTTACAAGCTCTTGCAGTTTCTGCCAGCACTGCTTAGAACAAACTGTTGTGCCCCAGAAATAGTTGTAGAGTTTGTGGAGCTATTCCAGATTCAGCTGTGGTGTTCAGTGACTGCTTCAGTAAATTAGTGTGTTTGTAGTGAAGAAAATTACAGGCTGCCTTAGGAATAATCAGACATGTCAAATTAATCTTTAAAAACATTTTTCTGTGGATAAAAACATATATCATTCAGGCAGTAAGGCAAGCTGTATGAGGAAAAACAGTGTTTTCCCTTTGAGAAAAGGCAAAAGCATTTTGTTTTGCAAAAAGTCATTTTGCACAGAAAAAAACCCCCAACAAAATAATGGTAAATAGCAGTGGATAAAAATTTGAAGGAAGAGTGAGTTAATCTTGTATTTGGCCTGTCTTGTTTTTTAGTTTGTATGCTATACTAATTTAAAAAAAAAAAAAAGATTCTGTAATAAAAGTCTTTTTACTGCTGTCCCCAAAGTCCAGCTTTGCAATGTTGGGTTTCTCTGTGAATTATTTTTTCAAAAATTACCCCACTCCCAACATGCCATCAGGGCCAAATAGGAGTCAGCTCCATCCCTAGCCTGTAGCTTGCCTGCAGCTGTATGATTTACCTGGATTTGGGTTTGTCTGAAAAGACATGGAACAAGCACTGAGATCACAGAGTGTGTGTCTCTTACAGACTATCAAGTGATAAATGGGAAATTAATTTGCAACAGCCAGCTAAGAAAGACCAGATAGGGCCTCAAGGCCTGTGTCTGGCAATGAAATATTTTGGGGCAGAGGTTCCAGCTGCCTCAGTGATCACTCTTTGGGAAGATTCTTCCATGTCACAAGCAGTGGGTTGGATCTGGATGTGTTCTCTTTATGCTGTTGCAAGGCATCAGGGACTATTTCCAGTTGCATTAAGTGTTCAAGATCCTCAATTAGTTTTTACCTACTTACATCCATGTCCAGTCTCGAGATTCCTCTCACTGATCCTTCTTACATTCCTTGTGCCAGGCATCAAGGAGACACTGTCAGGGCCATCCAGAGCAGGCTCATGGCATCAACATGGGGATTTTAAGACTCCTTGAAATGTTCTGCTGCCTGCCCAGCATTCTCTGTCTCCTCTAGGGCAGCACCTGAAGCTGAGGCAGCCTTTGAATTTTTTTGAGTCTATCTCCACAGTGGAGATTCCTCTTGCAGGTGATGAGGCCATATTTGAATTCAGTTTGAATTTGAATATTTATTAGGCTCTGCCCATCATGTGCCCCTACAGCTGGACAAGTCAAGTGGAGATTTTTGCTGCTCCAGTCTTCTCCTACCTCTGCAGCATGAAATAGGGCAGACTGAAAGGAGGCTTTGGAGCACACAGATCACTAAAGGTTGGACATCACAGGCACACAAGCAGCCCTCACTCTCAGAATGGTGCTGTTTGCTAATTACAGCCTTTTGGTGTGGCATGTGAAGCTTACAGGAGTCCTGGCAGCTCCTAGGGATCTTTTTTCCTGTTGTTCTTACAGAAACCTAATGCATGATTTGTACATCTCCAGTCTTCCATTGGCTGTTGCAGTTTTCTGGGAACTGTGAAGTGTTCTTCAGGAGTCTCCTGCTCCTCCAGAAGTGCAGATTACAGTCAGAGACTTTCAACACCTCTGGCCCATTCGATTGTGAGAGTGATGGAGTCTTGAATAGCTTTGAGAAACCTTGAGATCTTTGCACATTTCACAGGTGTGTGTAGGTCAATAGGACACCCATTTCCTATGGCTTCCCAGGGGTGATGTCTGAGATGTGAGCTGGCAGTGCTCAGTGCAGCCAACACTTTTCAGGCTGCTGTCAGAGTCTTCATTGAGATTTTTTGCCAGGGTAGTTGTTCATTTCAAAAAGAGAGTTCTGTTTTGTTCTTATTACCCTGCTCAGGAAGAGTGCTTGGCTCCAGGAGTCTTAGAAATACAGCTCCAGCAATTTTTCTGTATTGTTATGGATATGTTTAGTGGAACTCGCTCCACTGGGGAAGTGCTAAAAATAGCATTTAACATTGATCTAGCATTTGGATCAGTAGAATTGGAATTCTGTCACTTGTTGGCATTATTGTACTCAGTTCTCCACCTCCCAGAGCGTTCAGATTAGATCTCTGGTGCAGAAAATCTCCTGGTATGACCTATAATTTTCTGTGGATGAGAACGAGTCTGCCTCACATCTGAAATGGGAGCCTCCTCTTCTTTCTTGTGCCCAGTGCCTTCTTCAGCTTTTGAGTCTTTATCTTGGGAGCAAGTGCCACTTCTTCCCAGAATTTGATTACTACTGCATTGGTGAAGTTACATATTTCCTCTTTGTATGAAGATGCCATTTCATATTTTTTTTCCTCACCCAAGTTGGTAGTGAAAGCTGCTTCTTTCTCTCCAGAGCAAAGGCACAGCTGGGAGAGCTGACTGGGCATAGCAGGGGAGTTTCCACAAATGAGGAACAGCTAGAAAGAAGTAAGTCTCATTTCAGCAGCTTCCACTATTGTCCTTTTTTTTTTCTTCTATGTAAAACATTGTGATGCCTTAGAGGACATTGACACATCCTTCACTTCTGGCTCAGGTTTGGTTCCAGCACCTTTGAAGTCTGATGGTGAAGGATGTGGCATCTTGGCTTGTCTGCTGGCTGGATTCAGGTTGGATCCATCCTCTCAAAGGCTGGAAGTGATTCTTCTCTTTCTGGAGAGCTTGTTTCCTTGCAGGGACAGAGATTTTCCCTGGAGGAACTTACCTGTCAAGGATAAACAGGTTTTGGCCTGCTGTAGATAAGCAAAGTGTGTTCTACTCTTGCTCAAGACATTTTGCTGTCAGCTGCTTAGGACTCACACCCACATAGTCAGAAGTGCATGGGACTGAATTTTCTTCACTTGACAGGGTTTAAGTTTTGCCACTGACCAGAGTTATCCTCAAAAACTCTGTGAATCCACTCCCTCCTTCATTCTTTTCCTTTGGATTGCAGGTTGAGAAGAAGTGAGTTGCTCAGAGAGCACGTCCTGGCACAGAGATGTTTCCCAGCAGTGAACCCTTGCCTTGTCTCTTTGCTTTTTGGTAAAAAGTGTTGGTGGCTTAGAATCACAGAGGGGCAGAATGGAAAGATGTTCCACTTCTACAGATAAAACAGCCACAAACAGCTTTTGTCCTTTTATACAGGCTACTCAGAGCAATGTGTCTATATTTAAGATGATAAACTTGTCAATTAGGACTAAAACTGAAAGGAATTTATTTTCAAACCATGTAGAATTACTAAATAAAATGCCAGAAGCCAAGTCCTTTGGTTAATAACATCTTCAGATAATTTTAAATGATGTTGGTTTTTTTATGATAGAATTTGATATGATTTTTGGTCATTACATTAAAAAGTACTGCTACATGTTAGGGGAAGTATTTAAAATGTGATAAGTCATAGACCAAACTGTCATGTCCAAGGGTATGGTGTTTAAAGTGGAGTGTAATTTGGTTTTTTTAAACCATTGGGTTACAATAGATGTTATTTGGATTTTACTTTTTGTATCTACTTTAACATGTTTCCTTTTTTCAGTATAAATACTAAGCATCCAGAAGTGTGGTTTTTTAAAGTAAAATACAATACACAGCTATTGTTAAAACTGTCCTTCAGAGGAAATTTTTTTAAACAGGCATCATGCTGGTGAAATGGAATACTTTTAACTTGACTTCTGTTCACTAAAATAAAGGGTCTAAATCAGAATGAATTTCTGATAACATCAGAAATTAATTTTATAAGGGAATCATAAAATTTGCTTGTAACTGACATAATGTTTAAATAGTTTATAATCATAGAATCACAGAAGGGTTTGGGTTGGAAGGGATCTTAAAGATCATCCAGTTCTAACCCCATTGCCATGGGCAGGGACAACTTTCACTAGTGCAAGTTGCTTATACTACTTTATAAATATTATTTTAAAGTATTTGGAATAGTTGCTTTTCATTCTTTCTATCCATATAAGTTGTAAATTGTAGATTGAAACACTCATTTTTGACTAACGTTGGTATTTTTCTTACGTTTTTAATATACTCACTGACTTGGGTGAAATTTCACTCACAGAATTTTCATGAAAACCAGTGTGGAAACAAAGTAGAAAACAGAGTAGCTTTTAAAAAGTCTTCTCAGCCCTCAGTATTTAACAGCTAGATGTGATTCTTTTAAATCAGAAACGTTGGTGTGCTTTCTCAGCTCTTGCCACACAGCAAGGTGTGAGGTTCCCGTTTAGCCACGGGGGGGTGATCTCGCACAAGCAAACGGCTGAAGCACCTCAGGAAAGTCACACTTGGTGGATTCTCTTTGCTTTAATGCAGGCCCGATGGTCGTAACGTATTCCTTCTTTCTTTTGTCTGATTTATCCTGTCACAGACCTGGAGAAAAAGGAGGAGGAAATAGAGCAGCTGAGAATGGATTGTGAACACTTCAGAGCCCGTCTGGAAACGGCCCAGGCAGATTGCATGAGAGAGAAGAAGGTAGATTTCCTGCCAGGATATTGATGTCTGTGTGTTTGAGTTTTAATAACAAAAGCAGTAATGATAAAATTTTCATGTTCATGTCACAAAATGAATCCTCTCTCAAAAAAAATCTGGGATTTCTATCCATATATCCATATCCATATAGTCAGATGGTGAGGAAAATAAAACCTATAAGGTCATAACTGATTTTTTTTTTCCCCTCTTGGTATTTCTAGAGCAAAAGGATCAATATTGTAACTAAGCAAAATGTAGTAAGATGCAGTACCAGAAAGAAGTCAGTGTGTACAAAGAGAGGTACCAACTGTCTCCTGTCAGTACAGGATCCTGCACAGCTGCAGGGATCTCTCTCAGCTTCCATACTCTGTGGAGTGCAGTTGTATGGAGTTGTGTAACCAGTTCTTGGCAGGGCTTGTCTTGGTATAAATGAATTTAAAAATCAAGCATTTTGTTTATATTATCATGTTGAAGTAAAACACTGGGGTAATTTTGAACATTGTGGTATAGCTGGAATCAAGAGGTCCTTCACAGAATCAGTTTTTTTGAATTTAACATTGATATAACATTTTTGCAAAGAGGACAATAGAAGATAATTTAAGCAGTGCAATGTATGGAATGAAACCAGCCTCTCTTGGTTTGCTGTGAGCTGTGTACCTTTGTTTAGTGTTAATAGTCTTTCTCAAAGCACCTATTGATCCAATTGCCATGTACAGCTGAGAATCAAAGAGCAATTTCAGGGCTCCTTTTGCTATGTCAATATTGTATTTAGTGATTATGAGAGGGGAGATTCTTAACAATGAAGGAATAGCAAAGACTGTGACTTCTCAGACTGTGAAGCCATTTGGGTTCAAATGAGTCTCTGTGAGAATCAGTGGTGATTATCTGCTGCAAAACTTATTTCCTTGGAGCCATCTTCAGTAGTTGGCAGAAGCTCACATTGTTAGGGTTGTGCAGCTGGCATTTGGCAGCCTTGGGATTGCACAATGACAGATGAACCTGCAAAACTTACTACGTTTATGAAGAGGAATAATGACGAGTTCAGAAATGCACTTTTAATGCACATCTGCATAGAAAAGTCATTCTGGGATGAAGTTTGGTATGATGGAATAGTTGTCAATCTGGATATTCCTTGTTTCAAAATAAATATCTTCTGGGACAGCTGTTGCAGTTCAGCAGTAGGTACAGGGTTCGTTTTGCTGTGCAATGAGGTCTTCAGTTGTGTAAGCACCCAGGATAAAATCCCTGTAAGATTGAATGTTGTTGCTTTAGATATTAATGAAGTGAGTCCCTCCCATTATTCTTGTTAATACTACGAAATAAAGGGCAGCTGGTTTGGGTTTATGATTTCTTTCAGATGAGTTTTACTTGAAGCATGGACAGATTACCAGGAGCAGTTGTTTTGGTGTTTCTGCTCATAGCTCTTGTCATCGTGTCTTTGCTGTTGTGCAGTGTGTGGCAGTTGTCTGAATGCACTCTGTTAAATGCCAGGAAGGTGTATTTCTGTGGATTGTTCTCATGATGGTGTGAAGTCCTTTAGCTCTTCAGGATACAACAGGATGGTGTGTGCATATGAGTGATTTTTGTTCCTGTTAATCACTTTCCTGGTGTTTTTCATTTGGTTGCTGTTCTGCTCTAGGCATCCTTGTGTAGAGTTTTTGAATTATTTTCTACATATTTATCTTCTGAAGGAGAAGAAAATGATTCACTGAAACAAACATAAAATAAATGCATTTCTGGTTGAGCAGTGTCCTTTTCTGAGGCCGTCATAAATCAACATTTTGCATTCCAAATTCTCTGTGCAGAGCTATATCACTGATTAGGGCATTGCTGTGCTTTCTGGACCTGAGCAAAACTTGAAGTGCACATGTTATTCTTGGCTAATGTCTCCTTTATCTGTCTTTTTGTAGTTCCATACTTGGGCACTGCTGTGTTCTTGTGCCTTGACCTTTTCCTGAAGATGGTGGTGTTGCATAGCACAGGGATTTCTGGGTGATGTGAACTCTTAGGAGTGTTGCTTCCAGCCAGGTTATTTGCTTTTGCAGGCTCTGTTTATTTTCCTGGCTCTTGAATGTACTATTTTGTTTTCCTTGCCTCATATCTTTGTTCTGATGTTGCTTTTGATCTATTAAAAATGCTGGCATTTCTTCTGCTGGCTTTGAATGCTTGTTGGGGGATCTAGATTTGGTATTACTGGGTTTTATGTCTTACTCAGTATTAGCATCCAAATGCAAATAAAATGTATTAAAGATATATTTTCCTAAGACTAGGAAAGTGTGGAAAAGGCAGAATATAGGGATTAGGCAGGAAGATGCCTCAGGACATTTTGTGGATGCACTTGGTGGCAGAAAAGCTGATAGGCCTGGCAGTGAGTCATGTAAAAGATGGAATTTGGCTAACTTGCTTAAAAAGGATCAAAGTATTAAGAAGTAAGAGACTTTTCCTGGGAGACTCCTCCTATGGAATCAGCAGCAAGTGTCAGTCTTTTGCATATATAGGTGAGAGAGACTGCAGAGAGTAAATACACACAGAAGTCTACTTGAGAAATGAAACTTAAACTTTACAAATCCTTACCTGCATGTTCCATCAGCAGCAGTGCAAATCAGGCTGGTAGGTGTGATCAGGAGGCTCAGCAGGTAGTTGGTGACAGAGCAGGCAGCTCTGTACTGGTTGATACCATATAATGTAAATTTTCAGATGAGTTTACATTTCTATTCTTTCCAAACCCTCAACATGAAGCATTGAGCTGAAGCCCAAAAATGAAAAGATATGTATTTTAACGTCTTGATGACAATACATGGTTGAAAGTCTTGTTCTGTTCAGTTGCTTTCAAAATTGACATAGAAAAGATTCCTTCTCATTTCCCTGGACTTCATCCTAACAGCCAAACACACTGGGAAGGCTGAGCTGAGGGAAGGTGTTTTCTGCAGTGAATTTGAAAATATCACGTTGGTAAAATGGGCAGAGTAAGATCCTTCTGTCTTTGACATAGTGCAATCTGTGATTCTCTCTCTTTTAATACTTGAATTAGCACCATTTTTCTGGACTGGCCTTGCAGCACTGTCTCATATCACCCTGCCTGGAGTTAGTTGGGAGCCCCCACCCACCCTGAGACACAGACTGCAGAATCCCTGCCTTGATCCTGCTGTCTGTGCTGGCTCTAAACTGAGAAATGCAGCAGCTTTGCTACTCCTGTGGCAGCTGGTAGGAAGTCAGTGAGACCTAGAATCCTGCCCAATTCCATAATATTCTTCCAGCCAGCTTCCCATGTGATTGGAAGAAAGTACTGCCAAATGGAAATTGTGCTTTGGTTTGGTTAGGGTTGATCTGGTCTCTCTTTATGCTTTGTGGAAAGAACCACTTAGCACTTCACTTTAGTGATCACAGCATCATTGTGTCACAGAATAGTTTGGCTTGGAAAGGATTTTGGGGTTGTGTTACCTCATTCCAACCCCACTGCTGTGGGTAGGGACAACTTTCACTAGACCAGGTTGTTCAGAGCCCCATCCAGCCTTGTGGATGCACAGTGGTGCCTCAGCTTTCTTGCAATGGAATGTCCTCCAAACTTCAACCCTTAGGTGTGTTTTTTGGGGACTCTTGTCTTGCTTTGCCACTGCTACTCAGGACTATGCCAACAGCAAAGACTTGGAAGAGACAACAGTATTTATCCTAGATATCCAGCAACTGTTCCATGTTGGCTAGAGCAGAAGCCTGTTTTGAAAAACAAAACAACCCTCCCATCCTGTGAGATGTTTCCTGTGTCTTTTGTCAGGTGTCAGGGAAAGCTGTCCCCTGATGCTGAAATCCCCTCTCTCTTGAAGAGACACGGCTCTGTTTGCTCAGGGGGAAATGTCTCCTATCAGGCTTCTCTGGGTGCCACTCAGTCTCGGGGGGTCACTTGGTTTGACCTTGTGGACAGTTTCTGGTTCCTGTCAGCCTGCACTGCTTAGAGACAGCTCAGGAGAGAAGGAACGTGCCTGCAACTTCTCTGGGTTACCCTCCGTTTCAGAGATGGCCATGATTGTGTTTCTTGTTCTGTCCCTTAGCCTAGAAACTTCTGGCAGATGTAAAGTGCAACCAAAATTTCCTTCCGCTGTTCCAGGAGAAACTGGAGCTGCGGCAGCAGCTGAACGAGGCCAGGCAGCAGCTCCTGCAGCAGGCAGAGTATTGCACAGAGATGGGAGCAGCAGTGTGCACCTTGCTCTGGGGGGTGTCCAGCAATGAGGAGGCTGTCAAATCCATTCTAGGAGGAGTAAGTATGGCAGGTGAATACTGACCCCTGGTAATTCTCTCAGGCCTTTCAAACAAGGACCTTTAAAATAAGGACCTTGCTGTGGAAAACACTTCAAGGATGTATTTCAGAAACTGTCTGGACAGCAAGAATGTTTTCTGGTTTGCATGTTCTTTGGGAACCATCCATTCTCATTTAAGAAGGGTTGGAGCTTGAAGTGTTAGGAATAAATGCAGTAATTAATTCTTTTGTTACCAAACGAGGGTTATCTGTTTTCCACCACACACAGCTAAACTGTAAGGAAGGCTACAGTTGGCACAATGTAAATATCTTCACAACCTAGCAGGAGAGAATAATTCCCAGGCACATGCAGGAGTTTCCATGCCTGTAGTGAGCTTGGAGGAGCTATTTCCATGGAGAAAAGACAGATCCATTGATTCTTAACTTCTTTAAATCCTTCTGCTGCCTTAATACCTGAATGACTCTTGGAAGTTTAGAGACCCTTACTGCTCGTGGATTTTATTAAATCATCAATGTTAAACATGGGCAAGTAGACTATTTGGAAAAAAAAAACCAAACCAAAAACAAACCACAAAACCAAAACAACAGTTAATGACAATAGTAATACTGCAACTATCACAGTTTCACTGCCAAGTGCAGCTGATGGAATTAGGAGGGATTAGGGGACCAGGCCTGATAAAAATATGATTTTCATTCTTGACACAGCCAACATGAGAAGGAATTGCTGTATTTAATCTGAGTGAACTGATGCCACAGTTTCTTTTGGCTTGATTTTTCAGCAGCATGATGAACAGCTGAGTGAATAGGATTAGTTCATTATAGTAAGTGGTAAACCAATGTGTTTAAAAGAGTTGTTCTAGTTGGGTGCTCCAAAGTACAATTACAACTTTATACTGGATATCAGAAAGCTGTTACAATGATGCCTTTTTAGTGATAACTTCTGATGATTCCAAATCCAAGCAGCAGCCGTTACTAGAAAAAAAAATCTGCAAAACACCATATAAAGCAGTTAAAATTTGAAGAACAAGGCTGGTTGTTAAAAGCAGTCTTAAGTTTTAAAATTCAGTTGAATTAGTTAAAAACAAAACTGTTGCCTGAAGTTTTGTATAAAGGTAAAAAACCCAACTGTGAAGATGCAGTACTTCGGGGGTTAGGTTGGTTTGAAATGCAGAATACTTCTCCTACAGTCATTTCCAGCAATCATTAAAGGCTGTTGAAGTGTTGTACTTCTGGTGAAAATCAGCAACATTTGGGGGCATCATTTTCTTGTGATAGTGCACATAACACTGCAAGAAACGTGCCTGGGCTTGCTGCAAAACTCCTAGGAAGAATATAAATGGATTGTGTGGCATTGTGTCAACCACAGATTGCAACTGGCAGTGAGTCAGGTCATTAAAAGATGATGGAGATTTGTCATACAACATCTTTGGTTTGGGTTATTTTGGGACAAGTTGTACAGCTTGTAGCTTCTTCCCTCCTCCCCTGAGAAGGTGCTGTGAATTACAGAAATGTATGAGAACATCAAGGGTGCTTTGAAACTGTTGCTGATGTTTAAGCATGTATCATAAGGTGGCATCAATTCATAATCATGTCATGCCTCAGGGAACAATGCCCAAGCTTTTTTCAGGCTTTGAAGCAACACAGAAGTGGGTCTTTCTTACAGTCCTTTAAGGCAAATGGACTGAAATGATGTTAGTGACCAACATAGGTTTTGTGTCCATACACAAAATCAAAATCAGAACTTAAGCAGCAGATTTGAAATGTGACACAAGTAGTTCTCAAGGCCATGGGGGAGAGATGCCTGCTGGTTTTGCCCATGTGTTCCTAGAGAGAATTTGAAGAAACATCCAGAGAAGCCCCATGAGAGAGTTTTCAAGGTTTCCTACCTGCATGTACCAAAAAAGGAAGTAAATTAATTCCCATGAGATTGTTTTGGATGTCTTTCAAAAAGCTTCAGCTAGATATGACAGGCTTCTCACATGGAAATACAACCTGAAGGTTTGATTTCAGAACAGCATCAAGGCTTGCTTCAACTTGAGAGATTTTTGGATCCTACAAGGTGTTTTGCTACTTCAGTTGTCTGATACGGTGACAAACGACTTTATATTTTGTGGCAGCAATTTTTCATGTTACCTGGAGCTTTCACACAGCAGTTCCACAGGCAGCAGAGGATTCATTGCACCATCTGAGCTCAAGCACCTTAGTGGCTGCTTTCAGAACTGTCCTTATCTCCACATGTGTGGGTGAGACATTCTTCAGTCCCATGAAAATGCCGTCAAGTTAATAAAGGACTGTGCAGAGTGTGTAATGTTTGCTATTTATAAACCTGCTGGGTCTCTGCTGCAGCTCCTCAGACCTCAGCACTAATTAAGTAGAGGCTGTCTGGAAAGGAGGATCAGCAGAGAGGACATCAGTGGAACCTCAAGAGGGTGGCAGATATGTTTCTTGTGTTTTCTGTGCAACATACCAACGACTCAGGGTGCTTGTACCCTTATGTTCCCAGGTGAATAGGTATTTTCGTAATAACTTGTAGGGTTCTTCATTTTCTCTCACACCCTCTTGCTTCTTGAGCAATAGTTACTGCTTGTGTTAAAATTGCCATCTTTGAGGAGTGGTGTCCATATAAAAACTACATCCAGCACATGCAGAATTGCACTTGTTTTCCTCCTCTTTCTCCATGATGTCTTTATTTCTCTGATTTTGGGGCCCCAGCATCATTTGTGAAAATACTGTGTTGACTGAGCTTGCTTTTTGTCCCCTCTGGTTGGAGTCACCCCACAGGAACAGTACATCTTTATTGTGGTGAATGTGCAGCAGTGGAGGAATAAATAAATGTTACCACTAGCTTTGCACATACTGTGAAAGCAGTAATTTTACAAAAGTATTAAAATTTTCAGTCACTTTACAAAATGAATAAAAGTTCAGGCATTTCTTGAACTCTCCCACTGGGTCACTGCTGGGAATAACTAAAAGTTTCAGCTGCTTCATGAAACAACTGGAAAAATTATTAAAGACACTGGGAAAGCCAGCATTATGGGCTCTCTGCCACACTGTTTTGGTTATGAAAGCCTTCATCCTCTGTGTGAAAGAGAGTTCCAGCAGTGTTTTACTGGTCAGAATTCCCAATGAACATTAATGGGTCTCTCCATCCTTCTTGGTGGAGTCTGCACCTCTGGCCAGGCTCTTTGATCTGCTCTGAGCTTTGTACCAGGGGTGCTCCCTCACCTGAGATAGCTCCAAATGGAGCAGGATTGCAGCTCAGGGAAAAGCCTGTCCCATAATTACAGCCTGTGCTCCTGTTTGTGTGCTCTGCTCTGGTGATTATTCTTTCTCACGTGACACGGCTGACTTGAGTTCAACCTGTGACCCAGGAGAGACCTCCATTTCCTTTTCTAAAGAACTTTGCATAGCCTGTGACTCTCCATCCTGTATTGAGCAATAATGAGTCCTATTAGGATCCATTTGAATTCTGCTTTTTTTTTTTTCTGGGTGCTTCATTGTTTTCTTAGGAATTTCATGTTAAGTCTCCAGTCTTCAGCTGATTTTGACAAAAGCTACTGTTGTAGGCCAGATAAATGTGAAACACCTGGTGCAGCTACTGCCAAACAAAGATAATATTCTCACTTTTGAAAATAAGCTTTAATTCTGCTGGTTGATATATATTATTGTATGCTTAGGAGGTAGATATGCAGTGGTTCAGTTTTATTAATAAATGTAGCATTGAGTAGTTTCCTGTTTTCTTCTGAGGTGATGGTTTCAAATATTAGGGGATCAAACATGTTGCTTAGTGGATACCTGGTATTTTCTGTTGTTTATTTGAAATAACTGGATGTTTTAATAATTTGAAAGATTGTTCAGCTTTACTGTAGCATCTAATACTTACAGTTGCTGTAGTGTGTGTAATCTCTCTTCTCCTCCACGCTTGCAGAGTAAAGCAGTAAAGTTTTTCACAATCACTGCCCAGACCATGGAGAGCTTTGTGAAGTCATTAAGTGAAGACATGAAACAGCAGGATTTGGATTCTGAGGAAAATCAGTTTGTATTAGCTTTGGCAGGGATTGTAACAAGTAAGTTAATGTTGTGTCTCAGAATAGCATTCCACACTTACTGGGAATGTATATTGCCCCATAGAAGCTGCAGTAAATACAGCTTTTCAAAGTTAAGTTGTCAGTGTTGATATCTTGGGTGACTTTCTGGTCTCCTAAAGTTCTAGGAAATTTTGTTACTAACACTCCTGTTACAGGTACTTCTGTGTTGCCTGTGACATTAAGGATTAGACAGGTAAGAGCCACTGAGTTCTGAAATTCCCTATTGCCTCCTTCAGTCTGGAATGAAACAAGGACCATTGTACCAGTCTTGTATGCTCTCATTAATCTATACACATAAATTTACTTTGTGAATCACCAGTGATGCCAACATCTACAAGATTATGAATTGCAGATGGTGCAAGTAGATCAGCCCCAGCTTAAGGCATGGACTAAGGATTTTGAAACTGCTTAAAAATTTGGTTACTGTCAAATACACCACACTTTCACTGTATAAGAGAAGGTAATAAACCTGACTTCCATACTGAGTATTTTTTTTTTTAGGGCCAGAAAATAGGTAAAAAGCCACATACCTGTTGTAGAATGACTGCCCTTGGCTTGGGAGGCTGTGAGGCATGAGATTGATATCTCATCTACATTTTTGTGAAACTGTAACTGTCAAAATTACACTAGACATGATGCAAGTGGATCTTTGTATAAATAAGTGCATCTTGAATGAACAGCTTTTCTGAATGTGTAATTTTAGCTGTTGTGGTGCCATTAAAGATTGTAATAAAATCAATAAGTGATGCATTATGCTACTATTCTGAGTATAGGGCAGGCGTAAGGGAAAATAATAAAGGAGAGTCTGCTTTGGAGCAGTACTCTTTGGAAATAATTTTGTCTTTTGGTTTGTGCTTGAATAATGCCACACTTGCAGACAGGAAAAGAGAGTTTGAGTAGATGTTCACAAGAATTTTGGTTGTGTCGTGTGCCAGGTATATTGAATTTAGTGGTTGTAAAACTTTGCAATCCTATTTCTTTAAAGTGGAACCTGCAATGATCAGCCTGGTTTCAGTGACACATTACCTGTGGATGAATACAGCCTTTTGTTTCATGATTTCCTGTGTTGCATTTGGGACACTGGGAACTCTGAATAGATGCTTTGGTTACCAAAGTAGAATTCTGAAGGAGCTTGACCAGTGTTTGCTGTTCAGTGTTTGCTGTTCAGTATTTGCTGTATTGGTGAATGTAGTCTGAAGTTTACATAAATACCATAGGTCATTCTTTACAGCTAACACACCTTTTTAGTGGTCCTGATAATTAGCAAAAGCTGTTGTTTGAAACATGGTTTTTATGGTGATGTTTTGTGCTCTCCCACAGACGTGGCTGCGCTGGCCTGTGGCCGTGAGTTCCTGGTCAGCTCCAGTCGGGAATTACTGGACACAATGATGCATCTCCTGGGAGACATGAAGCCAGGACTCTGTAACAAATTTAAAGTGTATGTTGACTTTTTTTTCACTTTCAAATGAAATGCATTATCCTGCACTGCAGCTCAAGTGATGACAGCCATTTTTCCCACTCTCCCATTATTCCTTTCCTGGAG
The DNA here is from genome assembly GCA_013397915.1 of Daphoenositta chrysoptera. Classification (NCBI taxonomy): domain Eukaryota; kingdom Metazoa; phylum Chordata; class Aves; order Passeriformes; genus Daphoenositta; species Daphoenositta chrysoptera. The sequence goes on from VZRO01007552.1 coordinate 17,082, forward strand.
AGGAAGCTCTTTTCTCAGTAGCATTCCTAGCAGTTATTCTAGAGTTGGCTACAAGGCTTTATCCAGGTTTTTTGTCTCTTTGGAAGTCTCTTAAGCACCCTAATATTGTAAAGGTGAGCAGGGGTGCCCTCATCTACCTTGGGAGGGGGTCATGAGTTGAGTGAGAAATAAGGTGAGGTCAAGCTTTACAACAGAGAGGATGTGGGAGATGTGGACTCATATTTATTCCCTTCTAAAATGAAGTGTAAAATGTCACCTGTCCTTAGTGAAGAAAGTGATTATGGATCACTTATGGATCTGCTAAGAGCAAAAATGGAATCATTTTAGGCTCTTTAGCAGCCAGACTCACCACACACTTCAGTTTGTAAGAGGCAATGTCTGTAAAGTGACCTTGCAATACAGCTTTAAAGGCAAGGCCCTGTTGCACAGTTCAGCTACTGCAAAAGTGCTTTTCAGCTGATGGAGAGATTAAATAAACAATTGTCTTTGCCTTTACCTCCAAGACTTTATAAGCTGAGGATGTATGGCCTTGACTGAGCAAATTACTGTGGCCTTAACGAGTGGCTCATCTGCCAAACTGTGGGCACTGGTCCTGTACTCCTGGTTCATTTGTTCATGAGGATGGTTTGAGCCACTGTGGTGGTTTTTTCATAAATACACAAGCAATTCATACCCCAGGCAGCTGTCACAGCTCAGCTGACAAACAGCAGCCCTGGCAGCCACAGTAACTTGACCACGTCCAGGCACACTTTAGGCAGGTTGGATGTGATAGTCATGAAATCAGGCTGGGTCTTCACTTTGGAGGGGTTTTATCTTGCCCAACCTCAGCTGTCAGAGAGGGGGATGTCAGGCATTTGCTGACTGACAGGGCTCCTTCCCACAGCCACTGGGAGGAGATGGTGCTGGCAGGTGATTGCTCATGTGAGGGGGAGCAAGTTGCCCTCTGAAGGTGTTTGCCTTTCCCTGTTGGGTGGTGAGGGGAAAGCTGAACAGCCTGTGCTGTAGATAGTGGCTTGATGATTTGAGATTAGTTATTTACTCTGTTTCCCAAGTGGTGGGCTTGAAGGTCACCAGAAGGGTTTTTTTTTGATAACATCCCAACTGAAAGAATTGTATGAGAATCTCAATTTAAGAAAGAAAAGGTCACTTTTGCCTTCATCTGTATAAAAAAAGCAAACCAACCAACCAAACAAAACCAAAAAACAACACTGAAAAGAGGATCCAAACTGTTTCAGAATCTGTAAATAGGAAAAAGAAAAAAAAAAAAAGGGCTTTGAGAGGAGGAGACCCGATACTCCTGCACACACACTTTGAATTTCAAGTGGATATGTGTCTATGGGTCCAGATAAACTGGTTTTGATCATTTCATATTATATTAATGTAATTGGATTTGAGGGCCTTTCTTTTGAATTTATATTTTGGGTTGCTTGTAATTATGCTTCAAAATCTGCCTGCTTTGCAGAAGAGTTACCCATGGTGATGTAAACTTGGCTGCCATACAGCACTACTGGTAAAATATACATAGAACAATCCCATGAGGTGGCAAGAAATTCATCAGGGGGCAGCTTTGTAGGCTAACAAATGGAGGGCAGCTTGGAAAAGAGGTTGCTCAAGGTAGTTGAAAAGTGAGAAATATTAAGCATATGTTATAATAGCTTGAATGCAGTGCAGTAATGATATTTTCTGATATCCCACAGAACCAGCATTTTTTTTCCTTACTCTGAGCTTCCCATTGGAAAACAAAAATTGGTGTTTTCTGACATTGGAGCAAATGCCAGAAAGGACATTTGTTCATGGTCTTGTCATAGAACAAAGGAGCCTAATTTACTCAAATGTTTTAGTGCAAAATGTTTCCCTGTGATTGTCTTTCATGTCCATAAAAAAAAAAATCGTTTTTTTCTAGATTTTTCACTGGATTTTTTTCTTGTACTCTTGGGGAGTTTTACAGTCTCCCAGCCAAGAAAAGAAGGGTTTGGAGGGTTGGTTGATTTGTTTTTAAATTGTTCTTTTCATGTAAGGTTTTTAGCTGCTGGTTAACCTTAATCAGCATTTTGATAAGCAGATGTGTCAGGAAATCTCCCTTTTCTCCTCCCAAAGGGAACATAAGCCAGGACAAAATGAAAGACAACTGTGAGATGAGGATATGAAGGTTGCCATAAATTCTAGTGCAATTTCAAAGTTCTGTAAAAATGGACTCTGGAGCACCATAAATGATGTTTACACATACATTTATATACATATACATTCAGACAGACACATTTTTAAAACTATACCTCACAGATGAAAATGTCTGTTCATTATTCTGGAAATGCAATGTATTTTTCTTAAAGCGTCACCGTGGTGTTACATGGGAGGACATCAACCTGTAATTCATTGAAGAAAAAATCAACTTAAGAAAAAGACTTGGCTTATAATTTTAAATGCTATGGTTATCTTTTGCTTAGTTTTGAGGTTTTACAATTATTTTCTAGCTTTTATTTTCAAAAATATTTTTTATTGCTGTGTGAGAAATCAGGGGAAACTGAGGCTAATTCTACACACAGCAGTATCAAAGTAAGCTGATAAAGAGGGGAGTTCTATTTTCTAGTTCTAGCAATCCTGTATTTTATTTGGATGAATATATAAATATAAAATGACAGGAAGAACCTGACACTTATTCCAAAACTGCTGTGGTATCCACTGTAGTCTGTGAGTATGGAATAAATACATGCCAGGCATCAACGTGAATGCTGGGACTGAAATCTTAGGGGAGTCCTTGCCTTTCTGAAGTTGCAGATGTGAAAGACTTTAGGCTTTTCTTCTCATTGGTGTAGGATTTGTTCGACATTTGTGATTGTTACACAGTCAATAAACATTTACAATATTGTTTGTAGCTATAATTGAATGGTTAAGTATATTCAACTTTGCTTTTGTGGCAGTTGAAAGTAGCCAGTAAAGAGACATATTAGTACATAATAGTGCATTTTATACACTAATCCCATGTATTAACAAGACAAGAAGGGGCTTTAGCTGTGCATTTAGTTCTAGATTTTAAAGAAAGCATTGACAGATACAGTAGTACAAGATGTTAATTAAATTTGGCTTGTCTAAGTAGGAAGATTATGAAGTGCATGATTAAGACTCACTCCACATTAAAAAAAAACCCACGAGAAAGTATTGTTTATCCAGTAATCATTTATGTCAGGTTTGCTTCAATAAGCACTTTTGCAATTATTATTGCAAAAAATATTTACTACAATGTGCAGGTACTGGAGGTGAAGGTGGTTATAAAGGGCCTGGAAATGTTTCTCTCTTGTGCCTAGGTGAGTGTGTTTAATTAAATATGCTTTTACATATTCATATGCCACTGCATTGCCTTGTGGGGTGTTCCAGCACTCCAAAAACCTCAGCACTTTCCTGGATCACCACCACCAATCCCTTTTGTCTGCACAAAGCAAACAAGTGAAATAAAAATACAAACACAGCAGTGCCTTTTTACGTCACTTTATTTCTAACTGCAAATGTCAAACAGATTAAGGGTGAAAGACATTCTCAAGAAATGTTAACATTGCCATTACAAGATGATGGTTTATTGATCATTTCCATTCTGGCTGATTATAGGTAGTGCTGTGCTCTTTTGGCAGGCCTTGTTCTGGAAGCCCAGAGCTGCAGGGTCTGGATGAAAAGCAATGTTTGGGCTTTACCAGCTGCAGTTTCAGATCCAGAGCACCCTTCCCTGCTTGGCAGTGGCCACTGGTGCAGTAAATTTAATAAATCTGCTCTTCCTTCTTTCTTCTGTTTAATAACCGAGGTGATCAAACTCAGAGCATGTAAATGACACCTCTTACAACTCAGTTTAGCCTGCAATGGGTCACTGCCTTTTCTGCTTTCTGAAGGTGTCCACAGAGTGTCCAAAAGCCTGCTGGTGGCATAGGAGCTTAAGCCATAAGAGCTTGTTTGAGAACTGGATGTGAGGTGTGAAGTCCATTTGGAATGAAATAATTTCCCTTTTGTTTGGACATGGTGGCAGTGCAGGGACATGCAGGTTTATCTCAGGTATGAGAGAGCAGTAGCCAAGCTGGCTGCAGAACAGAGAGCATTCCCCTTCCTGAGACCTTACTCTTACATGGGGTATTTTTTCATGTGTTTAGAATATGTGATGCAACAGAAGAAACAAAGGTTTGCACAACATTTCTTATATATAATTTGAGATTTATCTCTGTTACCAAAATATAAATTACTGCTAGCACAGGCTTCTGCATTGGTACATGCTTGACACAAATGGCAAAAAATGCTGAAGCATGCAAAGAAATCAAAGGCCCTCACATGTTTTTTCTTTCAATTCTAGGCTAATGCTAATGTCACTTTACAATGTGAGTATCAACCTGAAAGGCTTGAAGTACATCAGTGAAAGTCCAGGTTTCATTCCCCTGCTTTGGTGGCTGTTGAATGGTAAGTTGCTCTAAGAACCTTGTAAACTCTGATTTTCAGGGTTTTGTAGATTTGCAATAGGTGTTGCAAGTAACAAACCAGAAGTTTATATCTGTAACCTGATTAGCTTCTGATAGAATAAAAGTAAACAAAAAGGGCACATAGCTGGAGGGAGAAGATGTGCATTTCCCACAAAACTTTTTGCACTGTATGTAATATTTCATTAATGTAAAATTTAAGGGTGGTAGATTTAAGAACAGGAAATGGAGAAATTTGTTGAAGTGGTTTAAAAAAAAGCCACCTGTGTCTTCACATACCAACTTTAAAATAAATGTTAAGTGGAAACTACATATCAGTTCACTACCATTTAACAAAGGAAAATGTACACTTTTGGGGGGAAAAAAGCCAAGTCTGTAACTACCCTGACCCATTGCAAAAGTGGCCCTTTCTGAAGAGAGGCCTTGTGCTCTAACAGGATTTGGGGTTCCAGGGCTATTCCAGGACTATTCCCAGCTGTGCCTTTGGCCAGTGCAGGACTCCAGGGACGTCAGGGACTTGTGTTGTCACTGTCAGGTACATGAGTGACATCAAGGCTCTGCTCTTTGGGAGGCTTCAAATGCCTGTGCAGGAGCCGGCAGGGATTGACATTTCCAGTGTGTGTTGGACTGGGCTGGCAGCTGTGTGCACATGAGGGACAGCAGGGGGACAGAGCTGTGACGCTGCCCTGCCTGGGCTTTCTCACGATTTATGAGGAGATAGGACTGGGGAGGTTAATTATCCCTCTGTGCTGCTAAACCCCTGCTGAAGTACGACTGGAAAATACTCACAGCAGCTGAAATGAGAGAAGTTGCATCTGCTTTTTCCAGAAATTATTTTGATATTGAATTTTTGAAAAAGCTTTGGTTAGGGTTGGTAAACTGAAAGCTATTTGTATAGCTCATGGTTCCCTTAACTATTTTACAGAAAATGTAGCTGCTCATGCTTTTCATCAAATAATTTCCTGCTGTGGAATGCCACAGGCTCTCTCTTCCAAGGTCTCAGGAAATTAAGTAATCCTTGTAAGGGAAAACACCATTTCTATAAAGGTTTTTAATATATTTTGAGAAAAATGTGATCCTCAGAGAGCATTAAATACATGGTCCTTTGTTCAGCTGTGCTTTGAAATTTAACATGTCTTAGTCCAGGTTTTCCTTTTACTTTATGTTGGCTAATATATACATAAGCTTTTCTAGCAAAAAATACCAACCCAAAACACCCTCAAAGAATCCTGTCTGGTTGTGGGTTCCCAAATGGGCCCTTCCAATTGTTATGATAAAAAAGATAATAATTTGATGCAGTCTGTTGTCTGAAAAAGGCTCCTACGTCAAGTAAGAGGATGAAATGGGAAACATTTATAATTAATTTGCAGCTACTAATGGAAGTAAGAAATGGAAAGGCTACTCTGCAGTTTGGAAGTGCTAACTGTTTATGGCTGGGTTGTAGAAAGAAGGATGATCATGGCTAATTCCTTGACTTTTTGATAATAAACGTCTCCAGTTAGAGCAAGGGAGGAAGATTCTCAGATAAAACACTTCTGCAGGTTCAGGTTCAGATTCCTGACTTTGGAGGAAGTCTGCTTACTGTCAAGAGAGAGACCTGACTGGTTTGGATATCAGATGAGAGGTCAGATCCAAGACCTGATCTTGTTCCCATCATTTTATGTGAGATCTCTGTACTTTTCTCAACATTTAATCTATTTCTAAACGTCTCTACTTGGAAAATTCAGAAGCTTCCACCCACTCTTGCTCCTCTCCTGTTTCCCTGACCAGCATCCTCAGGTTCTGCTAGCCAAGATTCAGCTCATTAACACCTGGAGCTGCTACAGCAGAAGGCCCTGTTTTTCCATGCAGGAGAGCAGAGCACTACCCTGTGCTGGCAGAGTATCCTGGACGTGCTGCCTGCCTGCAGGAAGCTTCTTCAAAGCCTGTTTTGATTAAGGCTTATGACATGACTCAGCTTCCCAGTTTTGTATGCCTTTATCACCATTCCCACTTAAGAGAGGCCCCAGAAATCATCCTCGGATTTTTTTTTTCATTTTCAGAGAATCATCCTGTTTGCTTTTCCATTGCCAATCTACAAGTGTCCATGACCTCAGCCTATATGCATCAGGCCCATCTTTCTCCCACTGCCTTGTATGCAGTTGATAAATCCTTCAAATTCCTTGAGTTCTCAGTCTCTGCCCATCCTTGTCCCCTGAAGAAGAATGTCCTTCCCATTAAGTGAAGAGAGCAAATAATTGACAGGATTGTCTTTATTTCCCTTTGTTGTATCTGAAGCAAAAAGGAATTTGATTCAAGATGTCTCACAGCATTTTTGAAGAGACAGGAATGTGCCTTGATGTTGAATACATGGATTGGAAGAGAAAGAAGGGAAAAAATCTAATAGGTTCCTAGTGGAGTAAGAATGTTAACAGCAAACTGTCCTATTGTCTTTGGGAAACTTGGATGAGCTGGTGTGACTTCATGTTCACTAACAAGAATTCTTAATAGTCCTTTCTACTGGAGGCTGTACTGATCATAGGAGAAAAACAAATGTTTGACACAATTTTTGAAGATAATGCGGATCTCTAGTTTTAGCACTTTACGAGGTGAGCTGTCTTTTTCTTCCTTTTTTTTTTTTCCTGCCTTTTTAAAGCTGCCTAAAAGTTGGACACCCTTTAATAACCAACACTGATCACTGAATCCTCTGTGTAGGTATCAGCTGTGCCTGCCTACACCTTCCCAGCCTGGTGCCAGCAGAGAGCACATGGATGATGACTCAGATTTCTGTCCATGGAGCAGCTTGTGGGATCAATAGAGTTCTCCTCTTGTGCAGCACCATTTGTTTGCAGAGCAGCTGTTCCCATCTTGGACAAAATAGGCAGCTTTAGTTTCCTCCATCAGCTGCTGTCCCTGTGTTGGTGTCCTGGGTGAGGGTTTCACATAACTTTCAAATTTAAAGAACCCCTGTCCTCAGCCACAGAAAAAGAAGCCTGTATCATACTGGGTAGAAATCCGCCTGAGATTAGTCAATTTTTTTTTTCTGGTGTTTTCCATCTAAAGATGCAATAAGACCTCAATTCTGTAACTGCCAAAGGAGTGGATTGGACCATTTCTCTGACAAGGATCCCTTGAAGAACAGGAAGTAACAGTTAGCTCAGATATTAATAATAAAGACTAAATTTAATGTTTTTCATTTTAGATCATGCAGAACATCTGCCACCAAATGAGTGCTGGTGAAAAGGAGTCTAGGCTCTTCTCTACTTTCTCTGTTTGGGTGGGTTTGTTTGGTTGGTTTGGGGGTTTTTTATTATTGTGTGTCTTTATTTTGGTTTTCTCCACTTTCCTTTTCTTGGAATGCAGTTTTAAAAATTGCTTTCTTTGGATACTTGAGAAAGCATGGAATTCAGAGGCATGGATGTCAGTGACATTTCTTGTCCATAGCTGGGAAATTGCTCCAGGTACTTCATTAAACAAAGCACAAAAAGAAAAGTAGGACTAATTTTAGATCTTGCCCTTCAGTTTCCTCCACCACAGTTCCATATGGAAATCCAACCTTGTTTACCCAAATTCTTTGTAAATGATGGTCTCTATTAGAAATGCTTGCATGAAGCACATTCTCACTTTGCTGCCTGCACCCTCAATATTTGCTTTTCACGACTAACTCTGAAGGTTTCTAATGCCTTGCTCTTCTGTATGAATTTGTTATGGCTGTGAGAGCTTTTGAAATTTCTGGTTATTTGCATGGCAGCATGTTATTTAAAAAACATCTGGACAAACAGAACCATCATATTTATAAACTGATGTCTGTATTAAAACAAATTTTGGCCCATTAATCAAAACCTCAGTTACCAGTCTTTCAAGTGCTCAACAATTTCATCCTCTTGTCATAGAACCCTAGAATATGCTGAGTTGGAAGGCACCCATCAGGATCATCGAGTCCAACTCTTGACCCCACAAAACATCTCAAGAATCCCACCATGTGCCTGAGAATGTTGTCCAAATGCTCCTTGAACTCTGGCAGGCTTGGGGCTGTGACAGCTTCCCTGTGGAGCTTATTCTAGTGCCCAGCCACCCTCTGGATGGAAAACCTTCTGATATCCAGCCTAAACCTCTCCTGACTCATCTTCATGCTGTTCTTCAGATGATGACATTAATCTTAAGAAGAGGATTGCCCTTTAAGACCACATCCATTTTGGTAAATGCAGGGATGTCAGCTCTGACGCAGAGTCCTCTGAGCCTCAGTTATCTGGGAGGCTGGGGCAAGTCTCATGGAATGTTTGCCCTTTTCCATACTCATACTTTTCCATACTCATACTTTTCCATGCTCAGCTGCTTGCCTGGATGGAGCTCCAGGCTGTCCTTGCCATGTGAGCAGGAGTTTCTTGACAAGGTCTGTGCCCTGCCTAACAGCTCATGCAGACTGATGTTCTCTGAGGAGCACAGTGTTACCCACCAGATACAGAGCAGCCTCTGCAAACTCCTGTTCCCTTGCAGCCCCTGGCAGGCAAATTGGGACTGAATTGCTGCTTCAGTTTGGATCCTGGGAGTCTCTCTCAAGGATTTCCCTGGTAAAAGCATGACAAACGTGCCTGTAGGAGAGTGGGGAATTCTCCTTAGCTGAACTCCATGTCAGAGCAGCCAGGGAGGAGACTGAAGGAAACCCAGCTGTAACACAGGAGCTGGGGCAAAAATTTTGCAGAGAAAAAGTGCATTTGTGTCTGTAAGAATTGCAGCAGCAAAGCTCGGTCTTCTTTTTCTGCTCTGGTGTTCTCCCTGTTCCTTCCCCTCAGTGCATCTTTACTACAACATTTCTTGTCTCTTCAGACCTGTCATCAGTATAGAAATGTCTGGAAACTCTGCTGCTGCAGATGCTGCTTCAGCCCTGCCAGCACTGGCAATGCAAAGGGATCTTACACGGGGGAAGCCGTGGCCATGGCTGTCTCTCTTGGGTGTGCTGTGAACACAGAGAGTCTGACAGGCTCATTAAAAGGGAAAGCTGAGTGGCAGATCACTCCTTCCTGCTGGAATCAGACAGGAATTCATTGAATGGTATCTACAGCAGTGGTGGGAAGCTTTTGAAATTGTAAAGTCACAGAATGGTTTGAGTTGGAAGGGATCTTAAAGAGCATCTCATTCCAACCCCCCGGCTGTGGCAGGGACATCCTTCCACTAGACCAAGTTGCTCAGAACTCCATCCAACCTGAACTTGAACACTTCCAGGGATGAGGTATCCACAGCTTCTGTGGCCAGCTTGTGCCAGTGCCTTATCACACACATAGTGAGGAATTTATTCCTAATATTTAATCTAACCCTGCCCTCTTTCAGCTTAAAGCCATTGCCCCTTGTCCTGTCACTACAGGCCATTGTACAAAGTCCCTCTCCAGCTCTCTTGTAGCTCCTTTATGCTACAAGGAACTACTACTACTACTACTATTACTACTACTCTTTTGGAAGAGGCTCTAAGGTCTCTCTGAAGCCTTTTCTTCTACAGGCTGAACAGCCCCAGCTCTCTCAGCCTGTCTCCATAGCAGAGGTGCCCCAGCCCTCTGACCACCTTTATGTCCCTCCTCTGGACTTGCTCCAACAGATCCACATCCTCCTTATATTGTGAGCTCCAGGGCTGGAGGGAGCTCTGCAGGTGGGGTCTCACCTGAGCAGGGCAGAGGGGCAGAATCCCCCCTCCCCTGCTGCCCACGGTGCTTTGGATGCAGCCCAGGACACTTTTGGCTTTCTGGGCAAAGAAAGTCAGTGCTCATATCCATCCTCTCAGCCCCCAACACCCCCGAGTCCTTCTCCTCAGGGCTGCTCTCAATCCCTTCATCCCCCAACCTGTACTTGTGCTTGGAATTGCCCCAACCCATGTGCAGGACCTTGCACTTGGCCTTGTGAACTTCTGTGCTCTTGCACACAGGCACAGCTGTAAACAGCGTGCTGGCAATAAATCTTGCATTCAGGTGGCATGGGGATGGTGTGGCCACGTGTAAATTGAGTTCACACAACTCAGAGCCAATTGTGGATAAGCTGTTCAGCACTGATGTAATGCAATTACTTAAACACTGCTGTAGGGGACAGTTCATCTGAGAGCCTGGTGCTAATGACAGATGTGACTAAAATCCGTCCACGTTTTCAGCAGCCTTTGTCAGTGACTGAAAGCCAGTGACATCAAACTGAGCTGGCAGCTTGCAGGACGTCAGCAAACTCCAGCAGTTTCAACACCTTGGTAAAATTACATCAGCACCTTATGATGGTGGTAGGATTGTGCTACGCCTGTGATCCTGGCTGAGGCAAGCAGCTTGAGTTCTCCCCCTCTTCTCCAGAAATAATGGTGATAGTTTTGAAATTGTAGTTGGAGATGTGTATGCTGGTTGTTGGGAGGATGTGATGCAGTGATTTGATTACAGCTAAAAAGGATTTTTTCAATCTTGTACAAACAAAATGTTACTCAGCCAGTGTAGAAATGACTAAATCTGGAAGCTGTTGACATAAATATAATGCTGAATAATGAAGATTCCTTACATTTCTCTGAGTGCTTTGTAGACAGGGTTTTTAGAAAACGTCCCTAATGATATTGGAGACAAGAGAAAGATTTCTCTGGTAATTTTTTAAAAATCCTCTTAGGAAACGTGATTATCCTCAATAAGTAGTATTCTCAAAACCGCATGTAATCCTAAGGGAGTGTATTTTAAGGCATATGTATTTATTCAACTCAGAACATCTCAGAATACATTCAAAACAATGGCAATCTGAGGTTAAATGTGTATTAAGTCATCTTCTGGTGCAGGATCATTTCCTTCCTTTGCTGGATGCCCGCGTGCCTAATCTGTTCTTCATTTGAGTGACTCAAGCTGTTGAGCTCCCCTGGCTGCTGCTGGAGATTCTTCCTAGAACCTCTCTGCTCTTACTGGAAAACGTTCTTGTTCGTCAAGCTGGAAATCATTTCCTGATCTCCTACAGATCCTCATTTTCTTGGCTCCCCTGCTGAGGTTTCTTCCCTGATCGATTCCTTAATTTCTACAGCCTTTAAAGGCTTGCAGATAATACTAATATTGATTCCTGTATTAATAACAAAGCTCTTTTCATCTTACATATATGAAGCTTCCCAGCAGTACTGCAAGCCATTAAAAGTATTAGTGGCTTTATTTCATGGAGGAATAATGTCACACAGAGGAAGATTATAATGAACTACATAGATTTCACTCCCCGAAGCTTCTTTCTTCTTACCTCTTTGGGCTGTAGTTTGTGGCTGCTATTTCTAATGAATAAATGCAGAATAATACAAAGTACAGAAAAAAGGGGGGGTGATGCTTTCCGAGTTTGAAAATTATATCAAAATTTTTTAAAAATAGGCATTAAAAAACACTCAATGTGGAAGGCATGGAGGCAAAAAATGAAGGCAAGGGAGTACGAATTCAAGGCTTTTGTTCATATTTTGATTAGGTCAGAATAAATCTCAAAACCAAAATTTGCACCCAGGTTTTCTCAAAAGGATTCACTGAAATGTTGCAGGAAATTGGACATAAAGTCTTGCTGTCTGTGAGGCTGAGCTGCAGCATTTCCCTATGAGCTAAAACTGCTCATCACTCAGAAAGTTGCACCTGCAGGTACTGCTGGAGATGATGATGGAAAGAGACTCCTTAGAGCCTTCAGCCCGGGTGTCAGCAGCAGGAGTGGCTGTGCCATGGGTGTGCAGCACCAATCACTGGGTTTTTATTGATTTGACATGTTTAAAATTGTCCAGCATGCCCAATAGCTAGGATTCTCATTGCACAGAAAAGGAGAAAATGCACGTTATTTTTTGGGTTTGGACAATACCTGTGTTCTCAGATTATACCCCACTCTGCTGGTTTTCCAGGAGAAAGTAGAACTCCTTTCTTAACAGGTTAACACTTGATTATTTCCATTTATGATGGAAAATGGAGGAAGAGAGAGAGAGTGCCTGGCTTTTGGGTGTAGAGCAGATGTCACAAGCTTTAATATTGTACTTCAGCCCTGTGCTGTTGGGAATTACTTAAAAATCCCCATCTCAGCAGTGAATTTCATGCTGAAACCAGAGTCTTCTGCACTGTCCATCACATCCTGTTCTCTGCCCCCCTGGGTGCTTTCAACTCTTATGCTTTAATGAATAATTCTCAGTCCTTTTTCAGGTCACCAGCGTTATGTGTGAAATAAGCCAGGACTGGGAAGAACTTGCCTCAGCCCCACCAAATGCTTCCTCCAAACTCAGTGCACTCTGGTTCATCACTGCACTGGTTTTATGCTCCTTCAGTGAGATTTTGGTCTCTCTGGTGCTTTTGTGCTCAAAGTGATCTGAATTAATTTTCTCAACCTTTCTGCACAACCCTTTATCAAAAGCTTGCTGAGGACTAGGTATGCTAATGAAAAACACATTAAAAATGCATGGCACGTGGGACAAATAACTGCTTCAGCTATAAAAATATATTAGATGTTTTCATTTGGAATATGCAGAATAGGGAAGTCTTTCTGCCACATGCTTTTGATAAAGCTGTAAACCACTAAATGCAAATGGGCCGTTGCGAATGATTAAAATGTAATGCTCCTAAATGTTTCAGTAATTAAAAATGCATCCTGTGTTCTTAGCAGTGGAGTTATTACATGTCTTCCTGGCTTAAGTCAGTCAAAGGTCTTTGCTGCATTTCCCTGGCAAGTTCCTGAGCAGCAGTGCTTCAATGCCCATTCCAATTTTGTGCAGACTGAATTAAACACTTGGAAGGTTGATAGGTGGTTGCTAGAAAGTTTTATAAAGATTAATATTTTATTGAGCTTTGAAGAAATCTGAAGAAATTAAAGAAGAATTAAAGAAAAGTCTGATGATTTACTGCAGATTTGATTTGTTAGTCGGTTTGTTTTTCAAGTCTGAATAATCATGGCATACAGTTTGTTCTGCTCTTAAATTGGATTGCATCCAACAGTACATCCTGGGCTCTAACTGCATAAATTCAGGTTGATAAATCCCCTGGTTTGCAGCAGTTTCAACATCTGAAAAACAATAGAAAGGCCCCTGGTTATCTCTCCCTCACAAACACTGCTGGGCAGAAGCTGCTGAGGGAGGACAAAAATGTGCTTTTCAGGTACCTCCTCGAGCCAGCCAGCTGCAAACCGCATCTGGGAATGATGCCACTTCCGTTATTCCCCGTCTGCCCGCTGCATCCGTTCAGACTGGCTCCTAACAAGCACTGGATGCTTTTCTTCCCTGCTTTTAGACCCGGACACAGAGGTTTGCCTCCACGCCCTGAGGCTGCTGCAGTCGGTGCTCCTGGAGCCAGAGGTGTTGGCCAGGGCGGGCGCCGAGGTGCGGGAGACGCTGCCCTTCCAGCGCATCCTCGCCCTGTCCCGCAGCCGCAATGCAGAGCTGCAGGCACTCGCCAAAGAACTACTCGAGGATCTTAAAATATTTGAGTACGAAGCATAGAAGAGCTCCACGGCACCAAATGCTTACGTCTTTCCTATATTTTTATGCTGCAAGAGTTGTTGGAGATGGGCTTGACTGATAAAAAGCTCTGCCTAAGTTCCTCTGATAAAATCCCTTTCAGGGATTAGGTAACCCAACTAAAATCGTACTTGGGAAAAGGTGTTGGGTTTTGGCTGCCCAAATAAAACCGTGGGTGATGTGGTAGAGATGAGACAGGCTTAATTTCTTTGAGCAGAATTTTATTGATAATGGGTTTTCAAAATGGTCCGAGTTATGTTGAATATTTGCTGTCTAGATGGAGTAAAATTCTCTCATTCATTAATAACAGTTCATTGCAGTGGTAAATAATCCTTCTGGTCCATCCTTAAGAATTATTGTACTGTGAGGAAAATTTTGTTGCCTTTCAGAACTCTTCTGTGTCAGAGTGCACTGCAAGTTCCAGTTTTATTGTTATTTCTCACCTCTCTATTGTAATAAAACTGAAATTCTGTAGCATGTAACGGATTCTGCTCTCAAAATTTGTTTTTGGATTCACTCTTAACTGCAAGTCAGGCTGGTCTGTGGCTGCCAGGCATGCTAGAAACTGGGCTATTGTTTTTAGAAAAGCCCTGAGAAGGGAAATAAATTGCTGTTGTCTGTGGTACCCAGTTGTGTGCTGAAGAGGCTAAAATGAGCTACTGCTCTGTCGTGAGCAGCATCTCATCCCAACACAACCACGGGGTTTGTTGGAGCTTCAGAGTACAGCTTGCTTACCTCAGGGCTAAATACAAACACTTGGTGCTGGGTGTTGGTAGAATCTATTATGTTTTGAGAAAAAAATAGCATTCATTTCTGTATGTCAGAAATTGAGCCAGTTAAGTGAGGCTGTTCAAGGGAACAGCAAATGAGAAGTGCAGTGCTGTGGTAGCACCTTTTTCCATACGTGGGGAAGGGCACCTCATCTGGGAACCCAGCGCACTAACAAAATACAATGTGGACTTCAAATTACAGAAAACATGAAGTAAGCTTCATGGGATTTCAATATTATGATTGGCAGACAGCTTTAGAGGGAGACTGTTGTAAAATGTGTAAGTTAAGGTGTAGGGCACCTCCCTTTAAGCTGTTTGCAGAATGATGGATGTTCAGAGTTAGAAATGTAATAAATCAGATTGAAATTACTTGGCTCAGATGCTGCAGATGGTAACAATCTGGTTTGGGGCTGTAAAATGAAGATTAAGATAGAGATCTCACATACATGGGTGGGTTGCATGGGGTTCTGCCATGTCTGATTCAACACTGCATTGAACTTAGCAAGTGCAGATTTGTGGAAGGCTTTAAATCTCCTGTAAAGTGTGCTTTCTTTGGATTTGTTTTCTTATCTTGCTATCCTAGTTAATCCTCCTAAAATTTAATCCTGAAGAGATCAGAATTATAATTGGTAGTTTCCTGGAATACCAACTCATGAAAGTGTTTGATTTTAAGAAACACTGAAGGGCATCATGCACTTTGCATTGAATTGTTATCTGCTCACGAAGGTCTTTCATCAAACTTTGGAGGCCAGTAAATAACAGAAAAAGAAAAAAGTAGTTCTGCAAGCAAGAAAGCTGATGGAGCATCATGTCCTGTGGATTTGAGATACTTCTTGAAAACTTCCCTGCCCTTTCCAACAAGACCTTCCAAGAGCCAGTGTGGTGTGCACCAGCTGGGGTGACACAGCTGCTCATGGGCAGGTCAGTAATCAGGAAACAAAACAATCAGGACTGTTCATCTTAATTGTGTGTTCACTGGCAGGGTCAGCTATGCTCAAATAGGTGATTGGAGATACAGTTTTCCCCAGCAAGCTGCTCACATCTGATGATAAGTTCTTTCAGTGTCTCCCAGATGAATTTATTTTCAGGTGTAGCTTGCCAGAACTGTTTCTTCAGAGCCAAATCATCAATGACCCACCGACCTCGAGAAAGTCCTTCTTCTGTACAAAGTGTTTCATTGTACAAGACTGAAAAATAAGAAAAATTCATCTCATCTGTGAAATACTGTGTATATTTAAAGGTACTAGAAAGGAAAGTATCAGAAGCATCAGAGAAGAACCTCTGTCAAACAGTTCTCTAGGAAAGTCTGTGTATTTTCCCTAAGCTTACTTTTTCTAGGTGTTCACAATTAATTGAGTGTATGGAAAAGAAAGAGACAGCATTTGAAGGAAACTTGTTATCACAGGGAAGCAAATACATAATAGTTCTTGGTTTGGGGGAAAAAAGTGTCCCTGGAGTCACATGGTGCTGAAGCAAGGTGAGTGAATAGAAGCCAGGGATAAGCCTGACCCTTTAGCATTCCAGAGTGTTTGAAATGCTCAAGGGGTCTCATACCTAAATGTTTCAGTGAAATGAAATGGACATTAGTAGTTGCAGATTGCATGATGAGCTGTTAAATCATTCTGCTATTTTTCAGGTTCCTTCCTCCCCTAATCCCCCATTTGATGGAGCCAGGGACCAGCCCCTCCTGCTCCTCTCCAGGTCTAGGGCTGTGTACAATTAGTTGAACCTTTTTGCTGTGGAGTGAAGCCTGCAGCTTCCCACACAGGAATCTCTTACACCCCGTGCATACTTTTGGACATGCCATGGTGGGACTCTCCCAGACCTTGACATCTGTCATAAACTATTGATCTGTTCTCCCCAATCAGCAGCATCAATGCCTTCTTTGCTGTTCCCTTTTCCATCCTAAAATAGGTGGGAATCCCATGCCATCAGCTGTAGAGGAAACTGCAGTGAATTGTTGAGATGAGATGCCAACTATTTAGATGGCTGAAATTAAGTGAGGTGAATCCTACCCTTTGGTATCTATTTTGCAATAATAGATAAGAGCAAGTTTTCAGATTGCCCTACTGTTTGCAGACAGCATTTTATAATCTTGTGTGTTGATAAGCTTGAGAGATCCCTTTTAGAAGAGTGTCTGAAGGCCTAATTTGTCTTCATGTGGTTAGTGCTGGAAATTAGGCTATTAACTGACTGTGGATCTCCTTTGAACCTCCCTTTCCCCTGAAAAACATATTTTTTGACAGGTTATGAATAAAATAAAGTCTCTGAATAACAGAAGCTCTGAAAACTCAGTGTGCCAAAGCTTTATGTGTGAAGTTGAACAATGGGTGGCACACAGGACACAGTATGACACAAGGAGCTGCTGCAGTTAAAGACTGGTCAACATATGCATTGTAAATCTCAGCTTTTATTTTGCTTCAGATTTGCTAAATTCTGAAACTCTGGACCATTAGGAAGCTTTATTGGTTTAAAATCAAGAGTTCAGTCTGTGATGTAAAAAACACTGGCTTTGGAGATTAGCTTTTTCTGGATCCTGTTGAAAAGTTGGGATTCTTCTGCGTAGTAATTTATTAACTGAAGTACTTAATTGATTAACTGCATTACTTAGTTGATTAACTGGGTTGCTAGCTTGCAGGAGTAAAGGGGGTTCACACAGTCAATGCACGAGTTTCAGTAGCTGTGTTCAAAGTCCAGAGTTACTCTGGCTTTGCCATTTCCTCTGTTGCACAATCTCAGAGTTTCAGTGGAGGAGAAAACGTGACTTTGGTGTTGCTTTGAGATTTATCAGTTACTCCAGATTTAAACCCGTGTAACTGAAAGTAAAATTTGACTCTTAGGCCAAGCTGTCTCAAAAGATGAAAAATCTGTTTTAACAACTTGTAGAAGAAAGTTCACAGTATCAACAGCACAATTAAAAGTGAACTTGGCTTCTTTCAGTCTATACACACTGTACAGAGCCCTGGAATGATGCCTCTTTGCTGATGCTCCAGGGAGATACTGGCTCTTCACAGTTGATGCTGGTGGTAAATTAGATGCAAACAAAAAATAAATGAGGATCCCCTAAACTTTCTTCCTGCAGCTTGAGAAGTTTAGCTGTGTAATGTACTACCCCACCAGTTCTTTGTGTGGTATCTCAGGCTGGTGTCCAGGCTGCACCACGAGCTGGCTGGTTAGAAATTGGCAAACCTCAGTAGAAGAAAGCAAGGCCCCTGGTGGCTCTGTGCCCTGTGCTGAGGGACAGGCATGGCAGCAAGAGGGGCCTGGCATCTCTGAGGGGCACTGAGAGCTTGGGTGGGAGCAGCAGCCAGCTGTCCTGAGGGAAGGTGGTGTTTGTTCATGTGAGGACACTGGCCTGTTCCCAGCACTCATGAGAAAGGCTGTGAACTGGAGTTCAAGGCACATCATCCTGTTGTGGTTGCTTAAGAGAGGGGAATAAGTCCCTTTTAAGGAAGAATGGGGGAAAGAATGGGAGATGTGACCATTTGGTCTTGTGGCCACAAGTGAACTTTTAGTTGATTCAATTTCAGCTGGTTGCACCAGTCATTTAGATGCTCCTTTGAGTTGTCATTTGCACTGTGATATGTGCTGATTAGCACAAATTGGACTTCAGAATTGATAAGATTTTACAAATCTTGCAAATATTGCATGATTCATCTCCTCTACTGCCTCCAGTCCTGCGAGGATGCTGGAGGTGAGGAGAAAGGAGTTTTCCTGGGGAATAAGGAACCTCTTTTTTGCTCTGTTATCCCTGCCCAGTGCTTGTAGTACAAGTTATGAGCTATGCCAAGCATGGCTGCCCCTTCATTTCTCTTCATAGCATTTCATTTGCAGCTGCATCTGGCCATGTCTGTGTTGTTTGGAATTTTCCTGGTTTGTATGCAGGGACTTTTTCAACTGCTGGTTGCTGCTCAAATACGTGAGTTCCAAATTACAGCTGATAAAAAGTCATTATAGACCTCTCGAGGTCGTACAGATTTAAACTTTTCCGATGCTTTACAATGACCTTTACAACCTATAACTTGCTCAGTCGGAAACTTTGAAAAGACTTTGACCAAATTATAGTTGCACATATCATTTATGGGAACTATAATTTTTACTGTGGGCGTGACTGCAGTGAAAGCACTTCAAATGCCAGGTGCTCAGTCCTTCCCAATGCACGTGTTTGTGCTGTTGGACTGCAGGTGGGAGAGGCAGCAACCACTGAGGGCATGGGCTGGGGAGGGGAGGGGAAGGGGTTGTGTGACCTGGGGTGGATGGAATAAGTCAGCTCTGAGCTGCCTAAGTGGCTTTTGTGCCACCTGAGTCTTGCTTTGAACTTGTATGGAAAGTTTGAACTTTGAGGCTTGCTTTGAGGCAGGGGATTGGGCTGGGTGTTAGAGCAGGTGAGCTGCTTGAAGCTCTCTGCAGAGATAAATCCCTCCCTGCTTCTGTAGCTGTATTGCCACCGGGGTCAAATAAAGTGCAGCAGACACCCTGTACTAGCACAAAACAGAAAATGGAGATTGTAGGAAAAAAAATAGAGTTCTTGGATTTGCACACCTTCCTCCTGACCAGGATCTGTGGTGTCCAGAATCAATTTCAGAGAATCCCAAATGGTTTGGGTTGGAAGGAACCTTAAAGATCATCTGATTCCAACCCCCTGCCATGGGTACGGACACCTCCCACTAGACCGGGTTGCTCAAGGTCTTACCCAACCTGGCTTTGCACACTGCGAGGGATGGGGCTTCCCCAGCCTCACCGTAAAGAATTTCTTCCTAATACCTAACCTAAATTTCCCCTCTTTCAATTTGTACCCATTCCCCCTTGTCCCATCACTACAGTTCCTGACAAAGAGTCTCCCTCCAGCTTCTCCCTTCTCAGGCTGGGCCCTGCTGCCTGAGGGTGGGCTGGGAGTCATTGCTGAGGGGGAGTGCAGTCTCTGAGGATGCTGCTGGAGGCAGGGCTGAGCAGGCTGGGGCAGACATGCCCGGGCTTTCAGCAGTGCTCCAGGCTCCTCTCCCAGCAGAGGGGCAGCGTGGTTGTGCTCAGGCTGGGGGCACTGGGGTACGTGGTCCTCACTGAGTGTCCTGAGCTGCTTGCCTGGAGAGGTGACCGAAAGCACCAGGGCCTTGCCTGTGCCACGAAGTGCTGCTGGCATTTTGTGGCCTTTTCCAGGGAATGAACCTGACCTGAAGGTCAGCCAGCCACTGTAAACCCAAGTGCAGGCTCTCCTGCTGGCCTCCCTGTGGGTGCCCTGGCAGCCCTTGCTGACCCTGCAGTGTGTGGGCAGAGCTGCTCACAGGGAAAACGGGACTCCTGTGGGATCTGTAGCCCATAATGGACCCACAACATGGGTGGGCAGGTGGTTGTCTCTGCTTCACGTGTGCAGACTCTCCATAGGGCGTGCAAGCTGCCCAGCAGGCACAGACAGAAACACACATGCTCTTGTCACTGTATTCTGCACTCCACAGCCTGGCTGGGTGCAGCTGCATTTTGGGAAATGCACTGGGTGCATCATCCCTTGGCTGACACAGAGCGACACAGAGCTCTCCATGCACTCGGAAATTTTAGCAGCAAGAAGCTGCCGATAGCAACTGCTCTTCCCAAACTTCCTCTCTCTCCTTCATATTGCAGCAACTGTTTTTTCCTAGGGATTTTCATGAACATCATCACTGCCCTGGTGCAGCAGGAGCGTGATCTCTTTGAGACAAGAGTGGCTGAGTGCAGTGAGTCACATTCCAGTCAGGAAGCCCCTTCAGGAAGCCTCTCCAGCAATGATCCTGCGCAGCCCTGCTCAGCTCTAACAATGCTGACAGAGTGTAACACTGCCCCGGAAACCTTCAGAGATTGCTTGTCAGGCACAGCCAGTGTCTCCAGTGCCCAGGCAGCTCAGCCAGCAGCAGACAGATCCCGGGTAAGGAAGCCAAGGGAAAGGAGGTGCCCTCTTGGCTGTAAATGGCAAGGGACCAAACGGTGCTGGAGTCATTTCACGAGCACTGATGGCAATCTGGAGCAGAGTCAGAAAAAAAGGATGGCCTCTGGGGATCCTGAAGTCAGCTGAAAAGCCGAGCTGCTAAAAACAATAGTGCTGCTGTCAGTGGCCGAGGGAGAGGCGACGTTTCAAGGGCAGATTACAAGCATGAGAGCACAGTGACACTGATGAGTGAGCTGCCACAGAGCCTCTAACGGAGAGCGTTTGGTATCCCACAGGCTTTTGTCCCCGGAATGATACGCATTTCTCAGGATTGAGAGAGGGAGAGAGTGCATTTGCCATTAATTTTTAATTATAATGGAGTGTTCTGTAGTGATAGGAAGCTTCTACTGTACAGGCTGTCTACAGCAGGGGTTGACCCACTGGCAGCTTTCTCACTGATAAAGCTGGCACAAGGGGAGAACAGAGGGAAGGACAGGGAAGTGTTACTAAGGCACTGCTATAATGCCACCAAAAAAAGGGAAACATTACCACACAAACGAAGCATTTCCTCTGAAGTGCCCTGCTGCTATTAAATTTTAGTTTCTTAGACCTGCATTTCAGTTTCTGTGGGCATAAGAAGATTGCACAGCAAGAGATTGCTCCACTGGTGGCCAGATGTTGTCTCCATGGCTCCTGCTGGGGCAGGAGATGCAGCCCTGGGGCCTGAGATAAACTGCTGGGCTTATCTGAGACTCAGGGGATTCGGTGGATTCAGTTCCCTGTGCAGTCACAGACCTCCTGTGTACACAGGTAAGCCATGTGGAGCAAATTTGCAGAGGGGCTGAGCTTCTGTTGGAACATTCCTGGTTCCAGAGGGAGTATGTTGGAGTGTTCAGTCCTCCAAATCAGTTTTCTGCTTTGGTTCTCTTTTTGTGTAACTCCCCTCCTTTCTGCCTTGGTCTGACCACTTGTACTTGGATTGCAAAAGTCTTTGGGGTAAGTAAAGTGTCTGGCAGGCACAAGGAGGATGATACTGCAGTCCAAGTAATGAGTGGCTGAGGGAAGGAGCACAGGGAGCCTGAGGTGTTGAGGATACCCAGTCCTGCTCCCAGCTGGCTGTGTGGCTGTGACATGGCCTCTGCTGTCCTGATAGTCCTCCTGTGGCAATGACTGAGACCCCTGCAAGCTGCTAAAAGGACCCATCTTAGGTCCTACAAGTCCTTTCCAGCCCAGGAGATGTTGCTCCTGCCAGGTTAGAGAGAACCCTATGGAAAAGGAGGCCCTGGGCTTGCTGCTCCTGCCTCTCTGCAGCCCATCTTGCTGACAGCAGTCTGAATTTGTGTGAACTCTCTTGGGCTCATGCTATGAAAGCTTAATGTGGAAGGAGCCAAAAGGAGCAGCTTCTCTATTGCCCAGAGTGTTCCTGCTCTCACCACCGTAAATTATGGGAGGAAGAGTTTCTCCAGGCCTGTTCTCCTCTGCCTGTCCAGATGGGACACTGCTAAGATCCTAAATGAGGATCCAAAGATCCCAAATTAAATGCTAAAATCCTAAATGAGAATGAAACAATCCTTTCTGGAGATCTTGAGGGAGGACAAAAGGACAAAGGGCATTCTGGAACTAAGAGGAAGAGAAAAAAGAAACTTGCTTCCAAGGACTCAGCCCTTAAGCACAGTGACGTAGAAAGAAGGAGATTCTGTTTACGGAGGAAGTGAGAAAGGAAATGAGGGTGGGGGAGGGATAAGCAGCTAGCCAAGGAAAGATTGTCCTTGTCCTTCGGGAGAGGGCAGAGAGGTAGCTCTGTTCCCTGGGGAGCTCTCCCAGGGGCAGAAACCACTGTCAGTGGCTGTGCTGCCTGTGGGCCAGGCTGCGAGGAGACCCGAGTGTGCTGTGCTCTCACTCCTGCTGCAGAGCTGGCTCCCTTCCCTCCCCTGGGGGCATCCTGGCTGGATGCTCTTGGAATACTGAATCTGTTCGTTCTTGAAGAACTCAACTTCCCTGGAAAATAAAAAGTATAGCCAAGGAGCAGGCAACCTAAGATTTGGAGTGTCTTAGAAACTGGAAAATGTCCCATGTGTTTTGTTCCTGTTGCTAGTGGGAGCCTGGAGAAGCTGCTTGAGTCCACAGCATTGTTCTGCCTGTGGATCAGCATCTCCCAGGCCTTCAAGCAGGCACAGCCTGTGTTAATGCTGCCCCTACACCTCATCCCCCTGTCAGGTCTGAAAACATGCCTTCCTTCCTTTCACAAGGAGTAACCTCCCCATCCCGCTGAGCTGCTGCATGGTGTGTCTGATCAACTGGCAGCAGGGAATGATGCTACCCCTGAGGGCCTGCAAAACCTGTCTTAACCAACCTGGCTGATATTTCAGCTTCTCTGCATCAGCAATGAGCACGGATTGCAGCAGGAGAAGGAGAAGGGAAGACAGCAGCAACAGTGACCAGAGTGCTGCCCAAAATTTCCTGGCCTGTCTTGAGCAACAGGGCCAGGGCAGCAGGAGCTGCCCTGCTGTGGCAGGGTGCCTTCTGTCTGCCCCATGGGCACAGCCTGCAGAGAGGAAGGCAGGCAGACAGGTAAGTGCTGTGAGCTTCTGTTTATCCAGACCCTCTCCCAAGGGCTCGCTGTGGTTCCCTTCCTTCCTCTGCCCTGCAGGGGATGCTTTGTTTTTTTTACCTTGAAAATCTCGCTGTCCTTGAATTCAGAATCGTAGCCAAGGCCAAGGATACAACAACAGGGACAAGGAAGAAGGTCTTATAGCTGTCTGATTATGGCAATATTTTTGTGTTTCTTGCCCTTTTTACTCTTTTCCATAAAGACAAGCATCCTCCTCTGTTCTGCTCTCCTTCCTCCCATGGTCACTAAGCACAGGAAGATGTGTATGAGCCTTAGTATTGGAAAAAACTGGGAACTGCTGTATAGGCTGGGATAGAGCTGTCTCTTGTCAGCAGCACCTGATGCTGGTCTGATTTGGAGTTGTGTGATGGGCTTGCAGAAAGCACCTTCAGCATTGTTTCCTGCCAACTATCAACTGCAGGGCTCCAGGAGCCTGTGCCACAGGGGGCCAGGACAACATCAGCAATGAAATGCTACAGAAGTAGCACCTATTATGTCCTGTTTAACAGAATTTCTGCCCAAAGCCAGAACTAATGTGCAGCTGGGCAGCAGGGGAGCTGTGTGCAGGCAGCTGGCTGGGTTCAGGGGTGATTCAGCTCGCTGAGCATGTGCGCCCTCAGATTTGGTCATTTCCCGCCTCCTGCTTGACTTCTCTATCTTACAAAAATATTTGAAGAACTAACTGAAAGTATGTGCTCAACAGCGTGACACAGGGTATGGGTTTCTGTGAACATCCCAGGTTTTCTCTTGAGAAAACCAGTGTGGAATGTTTGGGGGAAAAGGAGTTGGATTAGGTTTTATTCTTTTTGTTTGTTCTCCTTTGCGGTGTGAGACTTACGATACAGAGCAAAGCCGACAGCACAAAAGGACAGAAATGGGAGTTTGCCAAGAGAAAACTGAAGCAAAACGTAACCTCAGCATTGATGATGTCATTTTCCAGATGAGAAGCACTGAAAGGCATTCCCAAGCCATTACAAACCCTCTGTTCCTCACCTATCACTTAGGCAGAGCCAACCCCCTGTGTGAGCACTGCAAAGCAAATCTCTGCCTGTGCTCCTGCTGTCCCAAGGGTTCTGCATTTGCCTGTGCACCCTGGAGTGTATCTCTTGGCTCTTGGGGCTGGGATGCTCTGGAGTTCACTTCCAGGCAGTTAAAAGGAAACTTGCCTGTCCTTCCAGGAAAATATCAGGTAAAGCAGTGGGAGATTTTGAGAAGTTATTTCTGTCCCCACTTTCTCTGTGCAGACCAGCAGCTCAGGGCATCACCGTTGCCCTTGGCTACACCAGCTGGTGGAATTTCCCTGGGCCAGAGTCCTTCTAGGTGGAAAGGTAGTGGGGTAAGAATGAAACTTGAGTGACTGCAGAGAAGACAGTTACTGGTGGGAAATCCACCTTTTGATGGCCACATTTTTCCCAAGACCTGGCTCCTTAGAGTTTTTCATAGTAGGTAAAAATATGTCCATGTGCAATGAGTGTAAATGGGCTTCTTGCACCTCTAAGGTGCCTCTCCCTGCAGCTGAGGAAGAACTTGAAGGCTTCTATAATGTATCTCAGTGAGGATGGGCCACTGATCCTTGCTCCAGCAGAATTAATATTTGCTTCATCTATTTAGAGATGAATAGGAAATTCCAGCAGCTGCAATCTCAGAGGAGCACTGTGGAAGGGTATGGTTAAAATCCAGCATTATGTGGAGCTCCTGGGAAGGCATCTCTCTCCTAATGATGACATTTTTAAAAACACTCTATAAAGGTTTGATCTTGGTCCCATTGGGCGTTTTGCCATAGATCTTAATGGCTCTGTGGCTGATCTCTTAATCTCCAGTGCACCTGTGCAAACTTGACAGTTTATTGCAATTTCATGCTTTTTGGAAATCGTCTCACACTAACGCCATCGGAGAGAGCAATTTTTAAGGTCATTAGCTCAGGACATAACAAATAAGTACGGAGAGAAAACAATCTGTAAATGTCATATTTGTTTAACACACAAAGTAGCTCCTGAAGAGCAGTTATCCTTATGTCTAGAGACAGCATGAAAATTGTATTCTGTGGCTTGAAAATGTGGATCTGTTGAAAGTGAGAAGAGTATATATAACATGGCTCTTTATCTTCACTGCTCTCTTCCCTTACCTCCTCATTGTTCCCCATGCATCTGTTGTTTGACTTGTTCAACAATATTCTTAAATTTTTGGACTACAGACCAGGGCTCAAGGAATAAATAAAGACCTTCAGGATCTGCTGCTGAGATTTTGTAACAGGGGTTTTTGTTTTTTTTTGCTTGGAGAATAAATAGTACTTTCTAACTGCTATTCCCAATAAAAAGAATTGTGCTGAGTGGGAAGTGTTATCCCTTCTCCACATCAGTATAAAAGACAGTCCCACTGATGTAACCCGATGTAAATGCTCTCTGAAGAAAAAAAGGCAGAAAGAGGTGAAACTTTTATCAGTTGAATCAAGCCTGTACCATCAATAACTCTACTTCTTGTATTGTGTTATGATTCCCTAGATAAGAGGCTTTGTCCTCTCTGTCACCACCTACCCTTCCTCTCTCCCATTCTCAGCACAGGATCCACTTCCCAGCAGTACTGGAGCGTCTGCCTGTGAGACATCACAGATTTAATGATTTAAAAGAAACCCTGACTTTTTTTCTGGGTAATTTTTGGAGTATCTGTGGGAAGTCACTTACAGTGACTTTCCCGTTGGTGAGACTCAAAGAGGGACACCAAACCCTCAGCTCCTGAGGTGGATGTTTAGTAAATACTCACCCTGCCCTCTGTTAGGCATCTGAGTTGATAAATTTGCCAGCTCCACAAAGACTGACTATAGCCCCAAGTGAGTCACTCGAAGCACCCAAGTGTTCCTTGCTTTATACACTTGGGCCTCCTAGGGATTAAATACAGTGGTGTCCAAGATAAATGGGGTGAAATATGCACTGCTTTATGTGCTACAGGAACACCAGGCTATCAGCAAGCCCAGATAAGCTTCAGTCATGGATAATTATTACAAGGCATTGTGTCACACTTGGGTTAAGCATGACAAGAATTCCCCCAATGTAAGAAGATGTCAATGTTTGCTGAAAGTATGTGCATTTTTCTCGCCTGCTTAAAATATTTGTTTGTTCATTCTGGAGTAAGTTAACACTGTAAATTTACATTTTACAATGTAAACATGAGTCCACTAGCTAGTTTTTCTTTTTTTGGCCAAGTTTCTTTAAATATTAGCAACGTGTTTAATGGTTGCTTTATTCATTTTGGTTTCATACAGTCCTCTAATTAATCTTGTAACTCAGCAGGGTGGTTGAGGCTTGAAGCAGGGCTTCACTCCCGTTATGATGACGTCTGTTTGCTTTTATCAAGCCCAGTGACTCAGTTTCAATTGATTTGTACATCCAGAGTTTCAGCCACTCTAGGGTGTAGATGCAATTTCAAATAAAGAGACACAAACTGAAGTGAATATAGAAATGCTGTTGGTTTCGTCATGGCAGGGGATTCGGCCTCTTTGAAAATCCAGCTTCTGCAAAAGGCTCGAAGTTTTGCTCAGTGGAAGTGTGAAATGCCAGGATTTGCTGTTCAAGTGGCAGGTGCAAGAAGTCAAAACCTTCTGGATGCTGAACGACCTGACACTGCCATAACTCACCTCAGCAGCAACACAGACGTTCCCACCCAAAATGTGCAGTTGATCAGCACTGAGGCAGCAGCAAGAGCAGCTCTTCCACAGGCAGGCTCTTTCCATGTGGAGGGGCTGTGCAGACAGGCACAGCTCTATCAGCTGGAATCACCACCCCTAAGCCAGAATCCTGTCTCCAGCAGAGAACACCACCAGAGGCTCTCAGGGGAAATGCTGAAATTCTGGGGAATAGGTACTTTTTTTAGGAAGAGGAGGGGGATAGAACACTTGTTGCTGAGCCCTGTTGTTTGCTCTGGAGCATGAGCTGGCCCCTTGGCTTTTGACAAATATTCCTTGGCCACTGCCTCACACCCTGCCAGGAGAAGGCACTGTGGTGTCTCTCCTGCCCCCCACCATCATGCCCAGTGTGAGGGGCCAGGCTGGCCCTGGGCTGTGCCACACAGCCCTCAGCAGGACCTTGTGGAGTCCTGCCAGGAGGCACAGGGCTCTCTGCCCCTGCCTGGGCCCACCTCTGCCACACCACTGGCTCCTCCATCCCATGGCTTGGGGATGGAGCAGCTCTCTCCCTTAAGGAGGTGTTGTAGGTGCTACGGAAGTTTGTGTGGATCCAGGAGGAGCTTAGACAAGTTTGTGGAGGGAAATCCACTGAGCATCACCAGAAGGGTTATGGACATTGCAGCTGGCTCGGGAAATCCCTGGGACATAGGCGGTTTAGGCCAAAATTCATTCAGGAGAGGCACTCAGCAAGTCCAGCTGCCCTGTTCATGGTGGGCTGGGGGAGCTTTGGCAGCACAGCCAGGGGTGGGTGCCCTCAGCTTCTCACCTGTGCCTCACACCAGGGCTCACCTGCCTCCTCCTGTGCTGCCCACCTGCTTTTGGCCAACGCTGCCAAGACCCCTGAGCTGGGCCAAACCCCAGGGTTTCTTTGCTGTGGGTCTTCTGTGCAATTTCCCTGCTTGCTTTTCTGCTGGGTCCATTCCCTAAGCCAGCTCCACACGTGGCCCTACAGGCAGGTGTGCATGGTGGTGTGAGGGGGTGGCACAGGGGACAAGAAGGGAGGGCAGTGTCAATTGTCTGGGCCAGAACTGCTGCTGATGGCCTCGTATTGTGAAACCACAGCCTGTTAGTCCTGGTGCCCTTGTGCCCACAGGAACCTTTGCAGCTGAAACCCTTTGCTGATGGCAGCAGCTCTCTGGTAAAGTTAGAAGAGTTCTAATTTGCAGCAGCAAGCAGGGATTTTAGAGAATATCCCATAGCTCCAAATATTCCACATCAATCCTATCCAGCCTGAGAACAGGTTGCTGTCCTGTGGCAATGAGCTCTGCAGGCTGCCAGAGCTGTGCTGCATCATTTGTAGTCATACAGGTACAGACCTGAAAAAATATTTTCTCTTTCTCACAGTTCACATGAATAAAGCTAACAAAACACTCCCCAGCTTATCCTCTACTGCCATTTTTCCAGATTTGAATCCAAGGTTTTTAAAATCCCTGTGGCTTTTTTAAAATTTAATTTCTCTGTTAAGAAAGAAAGTAGAAAATTTATACCTACATCTGTATAGGCATGTGAAAATATGTTTATATATAACTGCTGAGAAGAATAAGTCCTGCTGTCATAACAATTTTAAGCAAGAAATGGTTCTGCAGAAAGCAAAGAACAACACATCAGTGAAAGAAATGCTGGTATAAAACAATTGCACAGATTCCTCTGTGAGCTCTGATTGCTGTGCAGCTTTCTGGGAATTCAATGTAGCCAGAAACTCAGCTCATGGATGGCAGTTTATGGCTCAGAACAGTGGCTCCGAATGTGTAGCTGGATTGGTAAATTTGTTCCCATATAATGCAGAGATTTTTCAAGTGCTGAGTGCAGCCCCTGCTGCTCACAGATCTTCCTGTGTGTCCTGTGGAGACCACAGCCATCGACACATGGCATGTGAGAACAATCCTGCATGGACCATGTCTCTTGTCTGTTGTACACTGCCTGCACCTCCCCTTCTGCAGCCTGACATCCCAGGATTCACTGACCCTTCGGGGCAAAATTTCCCTCTGCAAGTGGAGCAGCTTTCTGTGCCTCCAAAAGTCACTCTGGAAACCTGAGAAGCAGCTCGCTGAGGACAACACGAATGTAGGTCTGACGTGCTTGTGGCACCTGAAAACCCCAAACCAAGCAGCCACTCGCTGTAGCAGTGGTGGGCCCAGCGTAGGGGGACAGGGTGGGACTGACATCCTGGCAGTACATTCCTCGCTGAATTATGGAACTGAGGCAGAGACCTCATTTTCTCCAGATGACTCTCAGGAAATACCCTCCCCATCAGCTATTATTGCTTAAATAATAGGGAGGGAAGTGCACCCGGCTTGAGCTATATCTGAGGTACTCCACAGGGCACATCCCAAATCTGCTACAGGGCAAGGCAGCTGAGAGAACTGATTGTAAAGTCACTCAGTGGGCGTTTACAGTTCTTTTTGCCCCAGAGTTATGAGGTCATGTGGAAAAATACAGATACTTATTTAGAAATAGGTAATGCGCTGAAAAGAAACGTTACAAAATCCGTTCCTGGTCAACATTTGTGCATAGATCTGACTTCAATGATGGGGCCTCTAGGTAGGAAAACATGCGTACAAATGTTTGCAGGATTAGAATCTTAAATGTTAAGTTTCCAGAAAGTCCAGTCCAGGAAGGGAAAAGCCTGTCGAGGGAGAGGTCTGCTGGGATTTGATTTATGAACAGGACATCCTGCTTAGTTCTGAGATCTTGCAGATACGATTCTAGTGAGGCCGCTGGCTTATTGTGATGGCAAAGAAAAGGAGCTCACCCTCTCCCTTGTCTGCCAAAGGCACTCAAACCTGTCTGGGCATCGTATCAGTGCTAAACATTTGGCATTTTTTATCATGTTTCATCACCAGTGTTTACTGAGCGATGGTAAAAATGCAGGGCATGTGTGCAGCTCCCTGCTGGGAGGCTGACATGGCTGTCATTAATTAGTGACACGCTGTCATCTGTGCAACTAAGATCAGGGCTGATTCCATGACCCAGCCACAGAAGATGACTGGCCAGAAAGTCGGGGCAGAAGGCAGGGTGAGGTAGAGCTCTTCAGAGAGCGTGAGGAGAGGTAGAGTTCTTAGGAGGGTATTTCCCAGTTCTTCTGGGTCCCTGCAGCTGCAGCCGTGTTTTCCCCAGGCAGTGCCATGGGTCTAGCTCATCCTGTGCACTCAGATTTCCTCTGTGTGGGAAGCAGGGTGCAAGGGGGATGTGAGAAAGGATCACTCCCACATCATTCTCCAGTAGGAGATAAGAGACATCCCAGACGTGCTCTGGGGCAGTGATGCTGACACATCTTCAGAAAGCTGCTTTGTTCTCTGGGATGCTCCAGCCACTGAAGGGCTGGCTGCCAGGGGCTGCCTGAAACTGTCCCCTGGTTTTGGCTGGAGCTGCAGCACTTCACCACTTCAAGCTCCTTCTCTGCTGCTTAATTAAATGATGCCAGGGCACATTCCCAGACATTAAGGCTGAGTCATCTCTTCTGTCCAAAGCACATCTGTGGTCCTTCAGATGTTTCCCAGGCATGGCTTGGAAGCCAGCAGAGCCTGGAGACCATTCTTGGTAGACATTTGAGATGAAACTGCCTTATTTTGGCCGATAAGGAAGTTCAGTAGACTGGAAGCATCTCATGCTGGCTGGCTTTGATGCCAGAGGATAGACCTGGGCACGTCTGATACACTTTATGGACATGGTCTGGGCATCTCCAGCCTCCTGTCCTTAGGTTAGAAGGCTCTTTTGTTTACAGAGGGGTTGGATAGGATTGTGAGGTGCTTTAAAGGTCAGTGCTGGAGCTGGCTGTTCAACTCATAATACAGTGTAGCTTGGTGGGAGCTGGTATGGAAGAACTGGGTAAATTCACTTGTCTGGCTGCTTCCTCATACACCAGGGAAGGAAATATTTGAATTAGAAATGGCTGAACTGTGCTTACCTGTGTTTTCTTCTGGCCTTCTGACCACTGACAAAGCAAACTTTTTACCTTGTTTTATTCCTGATATGTAATTTATTCACCTCTTTCCTTTCTACCTGGCCCCACGACCCCACAGACTAGTGCTGAATCTTGTATTTCATCGGACACTGCAGAAAATCTCAAGCCCACCCTGTTGCCAGTGGGTTATTGGGAGGCATAATTCATCCAGCTGCAGATGAACAGAAGAGTCTTCCAGGCAGAGTTTCCTCCCTACCTCATTCATTACCTTGTCACTGGCTGAATCCCTGCAGTTCATCTTCGTGCTTTGTCATTTTCCTGGGAGTCCTGGCACTTCATTTTTACCTCCAGATGAACAGAGACCAAATCAGAAACCCCAAGCACATGCCTCCTTGCTGCCTTCTGGAACTCTCTCAGTCCTCCCATTGCCAGGGTCCAGTTATAGCTGTGTCACCTCCGGAATGAAGAAACTCAGGGTGGGTCTGGCTACCCACAGTTTTCACTTGGAAATCCCCTGTTTCTAACCTTGTAAGTAGCCCCAAAGGTATGTGGGGCTGCTAAAATTAAGAGTCTGACCCAGGACTGGGATGGGTGACATGACAGCTGCAAAGTGGCCTTTGCAGAGGTTGTTAAATCTAACGAAGGGTGATTGAGCTGTGCCAGCCACACACACACACATCCCAACTGTCGCACTGCCTGCTGGGGATGTGATCAGAGACCCTCCCTCAGAGCAGGGACCCCTTCCCAGGGCTGTGTCCAACATGGGCACAGCCTCAGCTGTGAGACCATGTCTTGGGGAGGTGGCAAATCTGGGTTTAGAGCACTCTGTGCTGGGCCAAAGAGCACTGCAGCCATGTGACACAGAGTGCTTCACAGAAATAACATTTCTTGGCTCAGTCAGAGAGGTGTGAAAAATTCAAGCTGGTGTTTGCACTGCTCTGTCCCTTCAGGGCTCTTGACTCTTCCCCAGGATTTTGCCCAGTCATCCCATCTCCTTTCCCTTCTCAGCGCTCCAGAGCCGTGGCTGCAGGAGTGGCCCACGCTCTTTAAGCAGGTTTGTGCTGATGCCTTTTCCTGGTCTTAAAATGAAGAGCCAAACACGGTTAGAGGGGAAAAAGGGTTTTTTCCCTGGGTATTTATTGCAGGCCCCTCAGGTGCAGCACAGGCAGGGGCAATGCCCCAGAGCACACGGAGTGCACACCCACGGGCACTCGGGATCACATCCTGGGCCTCACAAATGAGCACATCCAGCAAAGATTCCCCAGGGAGAGGCTCCAGGGAACCCCCGCCCCAGGAACCTTCCCCTGGCTGGGCCCAGCTCAGGGTACAGGATGTGCTCTGGAGAGGCCCTTGGTGCCTGGGGCTTCCAAGATGTTTGGTCTCTTGGCTTCACAAAATATTAAGTCTAAGAATGTGGGCTAGAAGCACTAAGAATATAGAAAAAGTATATAAAAGGGGTATAAAAGAAAGGGCAAAAAGTCATCATGGCATCAGTGCCAATACACACACCTTCTTCCACTCAGGTGCTCCTCTTGACTCAGGTAATTCCTTGCTGCCAACTATCCTGTGACAGCCTCCTCTGCAGTCCAAAACTCAGCTCTCCTGCCACTTGGCCTGAGAATTACACCCAAATTCTGGAAAATCAAACGTTGGCACAGGGGAGCAACCCATCTTTGCTTTTAAAGCTCCAAATGGAGCTTCACACAGTGAATTGGGATGGGGTAGGTCCTACCAGGGAGGCCATGTAAAAAACCCTGTGTCCCCAAAAGTGGATGCACTGGAGAGAGGGTGGATGAGAGGACAAGCTGTGCTGTCAGCATTGGGAACAAGCAATTGGGAGCCAGAGGGCTCAACTGTCTTTCCTAATCTCACACAGGGAGCCCGTGGCAAATTTAAACAGCAACTCAGACTTCTCCTGTCTGGGTCCCAACCACAAAAGAACAGCTTTTGGTGTGATGAATGAGGAGAAAGCCCAGCACATGTGCTTTATCAGCTGTCTCTGTCTGGGACAGAGTGGATCTGGCCCCACACAGGATGTCCTGGGGCAATGTGGGTGGGAGCTGGTGTGGGCTGGGTGGGAGGCACTGGGCACTGGCAGGGACACATGGGACTGCTGACAAGCAGAGGAGCTGCCCCTTTTTGTTCACAGGCGATTTCAAGGTGACTTTGAAGTGGTCTGTGGGATTTTGAGCAGCTCAGTGTGATTTCTGAGGGTAAAGTGTCTGCCAGTGGAGATTCCAGAAGTGAAGTGACCTGCCTGACAGCAAAGCTCCCCAGACAGATCCCCTGTGGATGTAAATCAGCACTGTCCCCTTGGTCCCATCAGAGCTACTCTGGCTCCCAGCCCCGTGCTCCCAGCCATCCTCCCGGGGTGGTCAGCAGCACTGGAACAAATTCAGGTGTAATTGCTCCTCACAGGAGAAAAAAAAAATCTGTAAGGAAAGGCAGCTCGCTTAGTGAGGGTAAATCTAGGTCTCATTGTTTTCTTTTCCTTGAAGGAAAGCAGAGTTACGATGCAGAGGCAGCAAGACAGGAATGCCATAAAACAAGCAAACAAGGCTGGAAAAAGGTTTGCCATCTCACAGCCTTTTTTTTTCCTACATCCTCCTGCCACACAGCAGCTATCCAAAGGGACTTGAAGAAAACCCGAGTGGAATGGCTGCATGAACAGCCTTTAAAAGAGCCTGGGCTAGTTCTCATCATCATTATGTTGGGTTTTTTTCACCAGTGCTACTCCACTGATTTTTACTGCAGAGACACAGCTGTGAAACAGGCTTAATGTAGAGGAGAATTAAACCTTATGTATCCAGATTTGTTTTTCAGAGCTGTGCTTTTCTTACAGGGAAAAAAAAAAAGTGCCTCAAGTTTAAAGGTAAGCTCCAAATCTTCACTGCACCGTGAAGATTTGCAGATATAAATCCCATTTAGATGACTTCTATAAACCACTGAAGTGCTCCACAGCAGTAGGATTTAACCTTGGGATGTTCACTTGCTGTAATGTGATTAATGAGCCTTTCCCCATGCATAGCAGATATCTAAGCAATTTTTTGTGTATGGAAGTGGAACAATTGTCCGGCTTTACGCAAATGAGGAGCTACTTCAGTGTTTGCCCTGTGAAGAGACTTCAGTTTCAATGGGCTTCAAGATTGCACTTTTGTGTTAAGTGGAGCTGTGATCTTTTTCCAATGAGTGTTGCTATGCAGGGCCAATTTGTGACGTCCATTATTCTAAAATAAGTAACTTCTGCACAGCAGAAATATGCTCCACTTGCACTGCTAATCTCTCACACAAAGGCGTGTTTGGAAGAAAAGTTATTTATTGCAAGTAATAAATGCAGGTTCTCAAAAGCATTTATGACTTAGTTTCCAGAGCACTCCAGTTTGAAATAATTTCCTTTCAATTTTCTATATTTTCAATCTCTTTCCTGGCTGTTTTAGACCATATAGTGCATACTTAATTATTCTCCGAAGGAGAATCTCAGCCATTGAAAATGGGATGTACTTAACAAAATTCTTCATGCAAGAATCTGTTCTTCAGGGTTCAACTATGACCTGTTATACAAAGGGAAATGTGACTGTGTTAAATATGAATGTTATGTTGAAGTCTCCTGCCTCACCTACAAATGGTTATAGCTCTCACCTGTGTAGTTTATAAGCTCTTCTCAGTCATTGATATAATTGTCCTTTGAATGTCCTCTGTTGGTAAATGCAAACTGTAGTTAACACTCACCCACTTTTTCTGAAATTACAGAGAGCTGGGGTGCAGTGGGATTTGCAGCCAGCTCATCTGGTTTTTTATACTTTATCTTTCCCTCTAGATAAGCTGCATCACTAAGAGCAGAATGGTTTAAATTTGTCCCAGAAGGACCCAGAAACCTTAATTTCATTGGAAACCACGTGAGTTACCAGCTACCGAGGGCTCCACTTACTTGAGGAGTTAGCATGGGTGTTTTGAGGCTGTCCTTAAGCAGCTAAAATGCAAATATATCAACATTTATAAGGGTTCCTATGGTTAGTTTGACATTTCTTTGGAGCTTTGACCATCAGGTGCCATGGGACTGGGAAGTGCGACTGAATAACTTCATGGCAGAAAAAAAATGAGTGTCTTGCAGTCCTGTTTAACTCCTGTGTGAGGCTGGCTGAGAGATCCCGACCCTTTTCCCTGCCCCAGCAGCAGCTGGCTGTGGCTGAGCAGCTGCACAGCTCTTGCAGTGGGACAAGGGCTGACTCCATCCTGGTTGTGCAAAGGGTTTGCATACAGGATGAACTACAGCTGCATCCCTCTCTTGTTTCATAATCATGAACGAATTTATAGTCATCCAAGTAGGTCTGAGGATAATTAGCCAAGTGGAAATGAATGTTTCTAGCAAATAATTAATGTGCTTAAAATCCCCACTTGTTCCCTGTGTTTGAGTTGCTGATGCCCCTTAGGGATGGGAGGAACTGCAGGTGTTCCTGTCATCTCTCTGCCTTTGGAGGGAGGGAGAAGTGAGAGTTCAAAGGGGGAGTTAAACCACTTTGGTTATATTAAGGTCACACAAAATCTCCGTGTAGTGGAAATATCCACATTTCCCTCTCATTTTCAAAATCCTTCCAGGATTTCATTCTTCCTGGCAGACTGTGTTAGTCAAAAGAGGTTTCTCTCTGTTCTCTGAAAGGTCTTTTGTTTGACTGCTCTGTGATCTGAGGAAACGCTTCTCCATAACAAGTTTTCCTTGAATTGGTCTGGTTTGGTTTTTATTTTGTCTTATAACCCACAAAAAAAACTTTTACCCCAGAGAAACCAGTTTTCACGAAGTTTCCTATGAAATGTAGGGCAAGTTGTGTTGACTGCATGCTGTGGGAGTGGGAAATGAAAGACAGCCAGTCCCTTAGTGAGGTCTAAAGCCTGTGTGGTACTCAGGTTCAGCAACTGAGTTGATGGAGTGCAGGGAACCTGCAGACGTGGCAGGTGCTGGGCTGTGTGATGGGAATTGTCCACAGCAGATTGCAGAGCACGAGTTTCCATGTGAAGCCAATTCCAAGGCATCCCCACATTGCTGTTTCAGCATGGGTGATGTTGCATGGCTGGGATGTGCTATCGACAGGCACAGGACCACTCACATTGCTTATGGAGGCTGCTGGGTGCCTCTGGAAGCCAGAGTTTTCTGGGTGTCGTTCCCTCCCCAGCAATCAGGCTGCTCTGATCACAGTTTAAAGGGAGGCTGCAAAAAGCTGTGAACTAATCTGGAAAGTCGTGGCTTGCTTCTCTTTCACCTCCCTCCTCGGGACACGTCTCCAGTGTGAAGCTGATATTTGTTCGTGTACTGCCCGTGCCCTGGGGGAGGCACTCCTAAGTGAGTCAGGAATTTGCTGTGTGCCTGCTTAGCACACTGCAGCCTCTCCTGCTCTGTCCTGCCCTCCTCAATTTCCATTTGTGCCGCTGGGAAGAGAGGAGAAAGCTCTTCCCCCGGTGCTGTCACAAGTAATATGCTGTCCAAGCTGGCTGCATGCAGGAAAAGACGGAATGCCTCCCCTCCCCAGGGCTTGTGCCATCAGCATCCATGCTGACCTGGATACCTGGGAATGACACAGAGGACAAACCTCACTGAGGTAACTGAAAAGAAAAAATCCTTTAAGCATCACACTGTGGTCACTTATTCTTCCAGGAGTGATTTGAACCTAATGAGGGGGGGGGCTCTACACACCCCCATGAATATCTGCAGAATTACTGGATTCTCTCATGCTGCCCAAGTTTGAAGGTAACGTTTTTGGGCTTGTTCTGGAGGCTGGAAATTCAGCTACACCCCCAGAAAGCTTGAATTCTTACCTAGGGGTTGAATTAGCAATTATAAAGGAGGGTTCAAGTTAGCTGGCTGATCCGTAGGAGCCGTGCTCTTGTTTTTTACAGCTATTTATGCAAGAGTGTGGACACATGTATATACACACAAAGAAGAAATATGGGCCCTTCCCTTGGCCTCATCCCACTTTCCATGAGCAGAAGTGTTGCCCTGGAAGCTGTAGCCGTTCACGTCTCGCAATCTGCCACCTGTCAGAGCAATCTGAGATTTGCTGGTGACAACTGAGTGCTAATGTCTGCCGTCCCAGCCCTGCAAATAGCCGAGGCATTCCAAGTGCCCGGCCCCTGGCCCTTGCGTCAGCTCTCCTCCCCGGGATTAGTTCAAACTCAGCCAATCACCCAGTGGCCATTTGGAGTGATTCACTCTTAGCAGTATCTCCAACACTCACCGAAACTTCAGGGGGAAAATGAGTCATTTCACATTATAGAAAGTCATATCTTGCCCTTGGTATTTCTATGTATACATGAGTGATAATCATTTATTTTTAGATCGATTTCTCCGGCATAAATGCTGCTTCCTTTGATAAAGGCCGTCTTGAGAGCCACTGCTAATATTCTGCTTATTGCAGAAAAGCTATAGGAGTTCATTTATTTATTCATGCGGTTGAATGACAGGGAGCCACAGCAGTGGCTGATGGTTGGGAGTCAGCCTGCAGACAGGGGCCCTGTTGCTAGGCTTATCTGCCCAATATGTGTTCAATAATGCAGTGAAATCATCCCCTTTCTGGCATTTGCTCGCTGCTTGAATCACTCGGGTCTGCCTCCGAGACCGTCTGGCGATGACGCAGAAAATCCTGGCTTTTCAGGGGGAGCCATTAGACAAGGTATTTGTCACGGTGTCCTGGAGAAGATCTTGGCTCTGGATAACCAAGACCAAGCAAAGGGATCAAGCAGAGCCTCAGGCCTCATTAGCTCCTGTCAGCATCCCAAGGAGCCAAGGCGTTCACCACGGCAGCTGTGGGTGGACGTGGGTTTGGTCCAAGAGCACCGTTGTGCCTGTGCCACCCACAGCACATCTGTGGTGGGACCTGCAGCTGCTTTGGGATGTGCCAGGCCTGATACTGCACCCAACAGCTTCAGCTGCAGCACCCTCTGGATGACAGCCTGGCTGGTTTTGTACCTAACTCAGCAGCACTCCGCCCTTGGGGTCACCTGGCCTCGTGCCCTTGGCAGGTCCATCCCTGCTGAGTCTGTGTGAGGAGGGCAGCACAAATTCCTTGGGAATTCCCGAGGGACCCAGCTCTTGGGCAAGCACAAACTTCCATCACCTTCTACATCAGCAGAGAAGGGCAGGGAATACCATCTGGCCAAGAAAGGCATTTCACAGCCCTGCCTGAAGGGACGTGGGACAACTTTCTGCTGCTCTTCAACATCTTTAGAAAAAGTCTCTTGGGTTTTGTACACATATGTGTGGAAATATATGTTTCCATTCCAGATAACATGCAAATTGATATTTAAAAATACAAGTGCATAGCTGAGTGTCTCAGAGGGGAATTTTGCAAATTGTTGAGATTTTGCTTGCTGCTCTCCCACCCCCGTCTTTCAGAGGATTTGGCTATAATTCCGTAGTAAAGCGACTTTCAGCCCGAAGATAATTTTATTAATGAACCTAAATTAACAGCGAGCTTTACATGAGAGGATCTGTGTGGCCAGAACACCTGGGGGAGTTCCCCCTGTGCCCAGCTGGCCCCTCAGCAGCCCCTGGAAGCAGGCATCAGTCCCTCCAGCTGCGGTGGCAGGTTCCCATTCCACAGCCCCAGCAGGGAATGTGTTCCCACAGTTTGAAGCCTCGCCCTTGGGGTTTGGGCTGTAGCCCTTGCAGAGGAGATGTGCAGTGTCCTCAGGCACAGAGGGAGGGAGCAGGGGGAGCTGAGCAGTGCAGGCAGAGTGTGTTGCCTGTGGATAAATTCCCGTCTCCTCCCAGGGCAGCAGGCTTGAGCTGTCTCCTGTGCCGAGCTTGGCCTGTGCCCTTCTCATTTGAGCCTCCTGCCCTGTAGCATATATTTTTTGGGAAATTCCAAGTGCCTTTGCCCTTCTGTATGCACATGTTTCTCCCTCCCCACTCCTCTCCTGCCTGTCCCCTGGCCTCCAAGGCCAGAGTTCATCCCTGCTCTGGAGCCTCTCTCGGGGTCTTGTTCCCCAAGAAGTGCCCCAGAGGCAGTTCCCTGTGCAACCAATAAAACCTGGTCCAAACTGTGAATTGCCCTCTTTCCCATCCTCCAACTGTTAAATGCAATTTTGGATATAAACTATCCAGATTAAAGAGACAACTGAGACATTTTACTATCATGCTGGCTCCTAAGTTAGATAAATACTATAAATTGTGGAGCCAGACTCAGCTCTGACTGAACTTTCACATCAAGCTTTAGTTTGATGTTGAAATAAGGTGACACCCCGATTTCAAGAGTACTGACTTATCCCCTATTGGTGTTTATGTAGAGAGAGTTCAGCTCATGGCCTTCTTCCTGCATCATGGAAATACTGCCAGTGTGACTCCAAGTGGTGTTTTCCTTCTCTGTCTTTCACTGCTC
The DNA here is from genome assembly GCA_013397915.1 of Daphoenositta chrysoptera. NCBI lineage: Eukaryota > Metazoa > Chordata > Aves > Passeriformes > Daphoenositta > Daphoenositta chrysoptera. The sequence continues at coordinate 56,189 of VZRO01007552.1, forward strand.
ACCAAATGTTTGCAGGGAAAACGGGGCTCGGGCAGCCTCTGTGTAGGAACTGTTTGAGCACAGATGTTACATCACTTTGGCTCAGGATGACAGAACACAATTATCAGAAAACATTTCTAAGTAACAGGCTCATTGTCTGCTCTGTTTAAAATGATTTCTGGCAAATGATCATACCACAGGCAAAAGACCAGCCATCTTCTTATGGCAGGAGAGATGTGTGTGATGAATGTGCGTGGAAGGGCCTGAGTGAGAATCAAGTCTGTGAGACATCTGTCTCCTTACAGTGAAGCTTTCTTGCTACCTTACAGAGAAAATAAGGAAAACCCAGGGAATAGAGAGGCTGTGTGTGATGGAAGATGTGTGCCTGAAACGTGACATTCAGCGGTTTGGCCGCTTTTACTGCAGCAGCAAAACATATTCTCAGCTGGCTTAGGAGAGGAAGTAAGGCAAGTACTTTGCATGCCTCCATTAGGACATATTTATGTTTTATGTGACCAGATGACATAAACCACTGGTTCTCATCTCTTTCTGGAGCTGTGAAATCTGGCTGCGTTCATGCTGCACCAGGCCTGCTGGAAGTCAGCACATCAGTGAGGATCTCTGTTGTTTGGCAACCATGGCCATAGAAATTACCAAAACAGACAGCACAGTGTAGTGCTGCTTGATATTTTCCCTGCCTGGAGTCCAGCTGCAGAGCATGCTTTCCCATTCTCCCTCTCCAACACTTCTGGCAGAGACAAAAGCTTCTCAAATCTTTTAAATTATTGCTTTCGTAGTCTTCAATGTTTTTTAATCCTTCACAACTGGAACACGTTGCCCAGAGAAGTTGTGGATGCTCCATCCTTGGAAGTGTTCAAGGCCAGGTTGGACAGGGCTCTGAGCAACCTGGGGTAGTGGAAGGTGGCCCTGCCCATGGCAGGGGGTTGGATCTGCATGATCTTCAAGGTCCCTTCCACCCCAAACCCTTCTATGATTCTGTGATGATCCTATGATTCTAAGGTCACCTTGCTTGACCTTTTTATGATGGAAGACTTGGAATTTTATCCTCCAGTTCCAAAAACCAAGTAAGCTTTTTGTTGAACAGCGTCTTTTGTGGAAGTTTTGCCAGATGTAAATGAATCAAGCAATGGCCTTGTTAATGAGTGCCTTGACTGACTGCTTGGTACTGGATGTCTGCCAAAACACTGTTTTCCTCCATTCAGTTTCTCTGCTCCCTTTACCAGTCCTTGGCCTGGTTTGATAAGGAGCTATCTCCACTCAGCACAGCTCCCTTGGCAAGGCACCTGGGCACTTCCCTCTGGGAGCTGGTAGAGATCCTGACCGAGCTCTAATGGATGACACCCTCTGACAGGGACCTATTCCCACTGCAGCTCGACAGCTCAGGGGGTGCCTCTGTGACTGGAATTCCACAGAAGGCTCCACGGCCATGTGTAGGCTCTTGGTCTCAGGGCTGGCCCCGGGAGGTGCTTACCTTGTCAGTATGGTGTGACCACGCTCACCTCCCATCAAAACATCTGCTGGTGGAGGACATTCTGTGTCCCTCAGGCAACCTTGGATGATCAACTTGTGTAAAAAGGGTTTCCTGACACCTGGAGTGACCTGTCCCTGCCAGGCAAAGGGCTGCTGTGTTGAACAGGCCACCCCAGGGGTTGCCTCTTGGCCAGCCAGCAGTCAGTTTGAAGGTAATTAGGGAACCCTGGGCAAGCTGCAGATGATTTGCTGGGCTGTTGTGATGGAGTAATATGAGGGAAATGGAAGGAGGGAAAGAGGATAGTATGCACTTAGAAATATTCATGTTATTTATTGAATTGTGGCTTGTTTGTTGATTTTTGCTGTTTGGGTTTTGTTTTTTTTTTTCTTTACAACAACTCTGAAAATCCTAATTGCAAAGAAGCATGATGTATTTATCAAGAGCAGAACACGGAACTGTTTGTTGAGCTGTGGCATTTTTAGCTTCTGCTCCCTTGAGCTGCTGCTGAGACATTGAGAAATACTTGTTTAGTGGCCTTAGAGCTGTGTAAATAATTTTAGTCAACAAACTTGGCTGCTCTGTCAAGTTAATGTGCCCTTAAAATGCAGTAACATTAGACTATTTGTTTTTGCAACATGAATGTAAGTACTTTTGCTTATAAACAAGAAGGAGCTATAAAAAGGACTCAGTCAGTCCTGAGTGTGCAACAGTGTTCCTTCCACAGGGACAACCTTTTCCAGAAAAAAAACTTAAATTGCCATCTGGCTGAAGCCTGTGGAAATATTTCCATTCACTTCAACCAAATCAAGATTTGGCACAACAAGAGAACAAGTTCTGGGTGTCCACATTCCCTGTCTCTCCCAGATGCACAGAAATGCATTTTGGCCCTCTCTGTTTATTATGAATGTAAATCCCCAAGCACTCCTAAACTCTATAATCAGAAAATAAAGGTGCAAACCCCAAAGCTCTCCCATTAGTTCAGAATCTCCTTTTTCCCATCAAAGAAGGTTGCCCATGCTATGGAAGAATGTCAGCAGCTTTCCTGCTGTATGGATTATATCCTCTAATTTACATAAATATCCTTCAATTTAGGTCTCTTTTCCCATTAAAGCCCTGCTGGGGGAGGAGAGAAACAAGAAGAAGGAGGAGGAGGAGGAGGAGGAGGAGGAGGAGGAGGTCTCAGGACTCCAGTGCCCAGAGCAGAAAAGCAAAAGCAGAAACAAAACAGGGAAATCTATTTCCCATTGAAAATTATCAAAATGTAAATTTTCCAAGCCCATCACTGAAGCATCCATAGTGACTGTAGAGATAAGGATAAGAGGGGTGTGTGTGTGTGAAGGCCTTGGGAGAACTGAGGTAAAAAATAATGAAAAAAAAACAACCCAAAAAAGCTGTATGCAAATTATTTCAGAAGTATTTGTGAAACTGACAACATTTCTTTACTCCTGAAACAATAATGGGAATAAGAGGGGAAAGTGGGAGGAAAAAGAGGAAATGAAACAAATGGAATTTTGGCAGTAAAATATATCAGGAGCACTTAGGTACTTCTGGAAATGTTATTCAAATTTCCCAAGTAGCAGAGGCCATGGTTCAATGAGATCATAAATCAACTTTCAGGGCACTTAGCGCTGACCCAAATCCATTACAGCCACGCAGCACAAGACATGGAGCTGCTGCTTTGAATCCCTTTGCTGCATCTCATTCAGCAGATGACACAGCTTGGGATGGGTTAACGTTGTTAAAGCAGCTTTCATGCAAACCGGGTGCTCTGTGTCCTCCTGAAGGTGGCACGAGGCCAGGGGGATGGGGCAGAGCTGCACATGGGCCATGGGTTGTGGTTTATGCAGTGGAGAGGCAACAGTGTGAGTGTTTTGTCAGCTTTGTCCTGCCAGGGGAGAGCAATGGGGCTTTGGGAAACCCCTTGGTCCCCAACCTCCACTGAAATAAATGCATTGGGAGAGTGGGATCTTTTGGAAACCCCTGGGGGTGCCCTCACAAATGTGCCTCCTGGTGCTGAATTCTCACCAGAAACCACTCGAATGGTGAAATTTCTCCATCATTCCACAGCCTCAGATGTCACCTTCCCCTGTGGTCCATGCTCCCTTGGGCTGGACCGACCTGCTCATCCCCCAGGGATGCCTTTGGCTGGCACTTTGCAAGAGGCCATCAAGAAAACTTAGGACTTACCTAATTCACAAGGGCTTCTAATTCACAGGTTCTGCGGATCTTCCTGGCTGAAGGGATGAGGAACTCGGGAAGCTGCACCTCACTGAACCCCACCCTTCCCTGGCCCGGGGTCAGGGCTGTGGAGCACAGGGAAGGCAGCACTGGCAGAGCCTGGATTCAGGTGTGACCCTTCAGCCTGGGACAGGCATGGTGGAGCCCCATGGAAGCTCAGAGAGGAAAAGGGGGATAATAATAATACCTAGCAGGAGGTGGGCAGCCCCAAGGTTTCCTTCAGCAATCCATAGGTCTTGGGAACTGGTAGGATATATTTTGGGGTGCTCTGCAGAGCAATTGCGTGATGAAAGGGACCTTGGGGTAGGAACTTCAAACTGAAAGAGAGTTGAAACTTCAAACTGAAAGAGAATTGGTTTAGATTAGATATTAGGAAGAAATTCTTCCCTGTGAGGGTGCTGAGGCCCTGGCACAGGGTGCCCAGAGAAGCTGTGGCTGCCCCATCCCTGGAAGTGTCCAAGGCCAGGTTGGATGGGGCTCTGGGCAACCTGGGCTAGTGGAAGGTGTCCCTGCCCATGGCAGGGGGTTGGAACTGGATGATCTTTATGGTCCCTTCCAACTCAAACCATTCTATGATTCTATATTTATAACTTGGTTGCTGTGAGAAGCTCCAAGGACAGTGAGGCACAGAGAGAAAATACCTCCTTCTGAGGAGTTTTCTAACACGAAGCTGAAAGATTTTGCACAACAACAAGCTGAAGACTTTGAAAAAAGAGTTTCAGGGCAGGAAGCACAGGCCCCCGAGGTCAGCTGAGGTCCATAAGAGACATTACTTGTGCTGTGTCAACGTGGCAGTGATGCAAGGTCAGGTGAGGTTGGCTCTAATGGCACACAGCTCACAGGATGCCTGGGGAGCCGACGTGAAAGGGGCACTCCAAGTTGCTAATGCCTTCATCTGGGTCAGCAACTAATAGTCAGACACTGATTCACAGAACTTCCCTTCCCTGAGAGGTCCTGTAAATAGATGTATTTTTTTTAAACAGTGAGGAAATGAGCAGCCCTGCTGAGGATTAAGTGCTCCCCATGTCTGACCTCAGGCATGCTGGCTTTGCCCCAGCCCAAGCTGCCTCAGGCGTTCCTCTCCAGCTTTCTCCACATTTCCCCCTCATCCTTTCCCCCACTCCCTTCTCCTCCCTCCTCTCCTCATGCTGGGACTATCTAAAATTGAACTCCTGCTGGAGTGGGGAACAAGTGTTGAAATCTTTTTTTTTTTTTTTTTTCTGTGAAATGCAATTCTTGCTCATTGGTCATCTCATTCTCAGAATATTCCCTGCTGGATGGATCCCTTGCCCCTTCCCCTGATCCCAGCTCTGCACAGCTGCACAAAGAGGTCAGTGAAGCTGCAAGAACAGCCTTCCCCCAAGGCTTGGTCTGGCCCTGAAGGCACCTCGCTGGTGCCAGTTCCTGTGCTCAGGAGATTCCTGCTCCCCACAGCTCCAACTGGCTGGCTCAGAGGTTGGCTGGAGACCACTGGCACTTTCTGGGGGCTATTTCAGTTAGGACTTTAAATACTGCAAAAGATGCTCAACAAATTTCAGCAGGATCCTTTAATCACAACCATGAAATAGTGGAGTTTTCAGTTCTTGGAGAAGTAGGGAGTGGGATCAGGAGAACTGCCACCTTGAACTTCCAGAGGGCAGGCTCAGGCCCATTTAGGAGTCTGGCTGACAGAATCCCTTGGGAGGCAGTCCTGAAATCAGTGATCCAGGAAGGCTGGAGATCCTCAAGAAGGAAATCCTAAAGGCACAGCAGGAGCAGACCATCCATCCCCAAGTGTGCCAGAAGATGATCCAGAGGGGGAGAAGGACCAGCCTGGCTGAGCAGAGAGCTTTGGCTGGAACTCAGGGAATGAAGGAGCATTTATCACTTTTGGAAGAAGGTGCAAGCAACTCAGGAGGACTAAAAGAATGTTGTGAGGTCATGCAGGGAGAAAATCAGAAAGGCCAAAGCCCAAACAGAACTTAATCTGTGCACTGCTGGAAAAGACAGTATCAGTTGTTTCTATAAACACATTACCAACCAGAGGAGAGCTAAGGAGAGTCTCCATCCTTTCCTGGGTGTGGGGGAAAACATAGTGGAAAAGGCTGAAATACTTAATGCCTTCTCTGCCTCAGTCTTTAGTAGTAAGACAAGCTGTTTTCTGGGTACGCTGATCTGGAAGACAGGGACAGGGAGCAGCATGAAAACCCATAATGCAAAGGGAAAATCATCAGCAACCTCCTACAAGACATACAGACATACCCAAGTCCTTACAGGATTCATCCAAGGGTGCTGAGGGAGCTTTCCAAGACACTTCCCATCATTTACCAGCAGTCCTGGTCAGCTGAAGAAGCCCCAGCTGACTGGAAGTCAGTAAATCTGCCATCCAGCTAAAAGGAGGACCAGGAGGATCCTGGGAACCACAGGTGTGTCAGCCTGACCTCAGTGCTGGGGAAGGTCATGAGGCAAATCATCCCAAGTGGCATCATGTGGCACATGCAGGACAAGCAGGGGACCAGGTCCAGCTGGCACGGGTTTGGGAAGGGCAGGTCCTGCTTGACAAACCTGATCCTCTGTGCCCAGGTGACCTGCTTAGCAGGTGAGGGGAAGGCTGTGGGTGTCGTCTTTAGTGGACTTCGGTAAAGACTTTGATGCTATTTCCCACAGCATTCTCCAGGAGAAACTGGCTGCTCATGGCTTGGGAAGGTGCACTCTTTGCTGGGTTAAAAACTGGCTGGATGGCCAGGTCTAGGGGTGGTGGGAATGGAGTTACATCCAGCTGGTGACCAGGCCTGAGCAGGGTTCCCCAGGGCTCAGTATTGGGACCAGTTCTGTTCCATATCTTTATTGTCTGGATGAGGGGATTGAGGCACCCTGCAGATGACCCTAAATTGGGCAGGAGTGTTCCTCAGTGCAAGAAGGACTTTGAGGGGCTGGAGCCTGTCCAGAGGAGGGCAGTGGAGCTGGGGAAGTGTCTGGAGCACAGGTCTGATCAGGAAGTGCTGAAGGAGCTGGGGGTGTTTTGTCTGGAGAAAAGGAGGCTCAGGGGGGACCTTCTCACTCTCCACAACTCCCTGACAGGAGAGTGTGGCCAGGTGGGGGTCAGTCTCTTCTCCCAGGTAACAAATGACGGGAGGAGAGGAAATGATCTCAAATTGTGCCAGGGGGAAGTTTAGGTTGGATATCAGGAAAATTTTCTTGATGGTCAAGCATTGGAATAGGCTGCCCAGGGAAGTGGTGGAGTCACCATCCCTGGAGGTATTTAAAGGAAGTGTAGATGTGGTGCCTGGGGACGTGGGTCAGTGGTGGCCTTGGCAATGCTGGGTTAACTGTTGGACTTGATGATCTTAGAGATCTTTTCCAGCCTATGCTGTTCTCTGATTCCATGATTTAGGTCTCACTATTTCCTTTTCATCCCCAATTGCTCTGTCCTCCAGAGCCCGGCCATTTCTGTAAAGGATGTGTTCTTCAAGGCAATATTTTACACCTTTCTTGATGTCTTTTATTTATCCATTAATGTAAACTCTGCCTGTGACAGGCTTTTAGCATGACTGTTTCTGTGATAAGTTGCTTAGTTCTTTTTCCTTTGGGTTTTGCCTGTAACAAAAATGATTTACCATTGGAAAGCCTTTCCTTGCCTGTTTTCTTCGCCTGTTTTTTATCCCAAATTTCCTGCCTCTTGTCATGCATTTTTTTTCCTCCTAGATTCACCTCTTTATGTGTTTGCCACTGCATCAGTCTCCCAAACCAGGTTAGGTAGATCAGGAAAGCAGAGTAAGCAGAATTTAGACCAGCAGAAGAACACAGCTTTATTTTATTCAGAGAGAACATTAAGATAAATCTTCCAAATCACCCCCTCCAAATACAAGCTGAGTTTTCTGACATAAATCAGCCAATTTAGCTACTGGTAAAGGCTTTGTAGTGTAGACAAGTGCTGCTAAGTGGAGCTGGCTGAAGTGCTGGTGGTTTGACTCAGTTGCTGCACATCAGCTCGATAAGGTCACTGCTCCCCTCGTGCAGCTTTGCTGCAGGTTCGTGCAGATCCCCAAGGGAGAGATGCTCTGCAGTGAACCTTCCTGTGTTTGTTGTTCTCACATCCTGGGTGTCTTCTGGCAGCACTCATCATGTGCATCGTTGCTCAATTCAAGCCTCTTGTGTTCCCAAGTCTCTTTACAGGCAGGGTGGGATGTGGCTGGTGGAGCTTGGGGTTGTCTGGGCTTGAGTGGAGTGAATCATCCTCACAGAGTAATCTCCCTCTGCCACCGATGCTGAGCTGCTGCAAGCTGTTCCTACTCAGCAAAGCACATAAGCCAATTTCTGGCTCCATTTCCATTCAGCAGAACGTTTAACTGTGAATTTAGTATTAAACTCATGCTCAAATCCCTTAGCTTATTAATGGGTTTAGGTGAATGTCCACTCTACATCACTGAATGAGGCAGGGATTAATTACAAGGAGAGGGGAGCTCTGCAGAGCTGGGTTCAGGCAGAAAGCTGGCACACTCCCACCCCAAGGCTTCCCTCCCCACCAGCTGTGCATCCAACAGTTTATTCCCAGGGCACAGTGTTGATATTTTAATCTTGCTCCTCAAGGGATATTCTCATGGTGTTGGATCTGCCTGTGAGGTGGCTGGGGACCTTGGTGAGGGTCTCAGCTCTGCTGGTGTGGGACGGGTGATGGCAGCTGGGTGATCTCATGGGGTGTGCAGACCATCCCTCTACACACCTGGGTTTTCTCCTCTCCAGTTTCAGAGAGTAGAGGTGGAGGATGAACACAAAGCACTGACCTGACAGCTTTCCCATAGCAGATGTCACACAAGCTCAGAAAGGGTAGAACTTGAAATACTCACTTGCTGCAGTGTGTTTTCAGAGGGGAGGAGGTGACAGCTCCCTTTGCACACTGCACAAGAGCAGTTTGGGCAGGGCACCATGTGCCTCTGGTCTCTGTGAAGGGGATCTTCATTTCTGTAAAGGAGACTCCTCCCTCAATGTTTACTCATTGTAGGAAATGCTGAATTGAAGATGCTTTTAGAAGCACGTTGTCTTCAAAAAGTCCTATAATTTAGACATATCTCTTCCTCTGTTGCAGGAGATGACATAATATTTATGAAAGCCCTGGCACAGGTTGTCCAGATGTTGTGAATGCCCCATCCCTAGAAGTGTTCAAGGCCAATTTGGATGGGGCTCTGAGCAACCTGATATTGTGGAAGATGTCCCTGCCCATAGCAGGGGACCTGGAACTTGGATGATCTTGAAGGTTCTTTTCAACCCAAACCATTCTATGATTCTTTAATTCTGTGATTGATGTTGTCAGTCCTTGAGTGCTGGCAAAGACCACAACTCTGTGGGCACAGATCAAGCTCTCAGTCTTTGTACCTCACTTTTCCCACCTTTATAATGGGAATAATAATAGTTGTTAACTTTATGGCAGTGCGATATTGGCTGTGTTTAAACAGAAAGTCTGAGCACACTCGTTGGAACTCCATTTAATTGCTCCTGGATTTAAAATTGGGTTTTCCAGTGTTCCCATTCTATCCATTAGCCTGGACCCCCTCTGACATGCAGTGGCAGTAGGGGACAGATGTGTGACTTCCAGGTAACAAAGGACAGGGTGAGAGGGAATGGCCTCAAGTTGCCCCAGAGGAAGTTTAGATTGGATATGAAGAAAAATTCCTCCACTGTGGAAGGGTGGCCAGGCATTGGAACAGACTGTCCAGGGAAGTGGTGGAATCACTACCCCTGGAAGTGTTAAAACATGTGGTGCTTAGGGACATGATTTAGTGGTGGACTTGGCAGCGCTGGGTTGATGGTTGGACTTGATGATTTTAAAGGTCTTTTCCAACCTTAATTATTCTATGATTCCAAAGGTGCAAATCAGAAGCCTTTCCCTTAACTGAGTGGAGCTGTGCCATTGCCAGGCTGTGGTAAGGAGAGGACATTTATCGCAGACTGTTTTGATTTGTAGAGTAAAAACACAGAGCTTAGTCATCAAAAACAGGGGTTAGTCATCAAAAACAGTTTACCTTCCTCTCAAAATATGAAAAGGCTTGAAAGTTTGGTGAGGTTTACAGGGCATTAAACAAACACTGCTCTTACAATTGCCGGCGTTAATTCCCATCAGGTAGCCTTCCTTCCCTGTTTGAGGGGAGACTCAGAGCTCCATGTCTGCTGCCAAGTGCTGTGACCCCGGTGCCCATAAAAGGTTTCTGCTGTAACTGTCTTATTATCAGCCCATCAATGTCCTGACACTTCCTAGTGATTAATCCTGTGTTGAAATGAAATTAAGTTTCCATATATTTGGCAGAGTGACCCCAGGACTTCCTATTTGGGGAATACAAAGAATAAAGCATCTGTAGCCTACAGGAAGCCAGAGTCTCTGATTTCCTGCAGAGGCAGAACAAGAACAAACAGGGAACACATTTTTCACTGTGGCAGTCGAAAGCGCACGTAAGAGCCCTGTTGGCCCTTGTGATGAAAACAGTTGGAAGGGGGAACATCCCTGGTCCCAAAATTATTTGTGGGTGTTTTGTTACATACACAATATGCCATTAGAAAATAGATGTAACTCAAGTTAATGTTTTTTCCAGGTGACTATTGAAGTTTCCCTTGGCATAGGTCTTTTGGTTTCCATCAGCGAGATTGTGCTTGTCAGGCAAGTGAGTTTTACTTTGCCTTTTGCTGCACTAGGCTCTCTAAATCCATTTGTGATCAGGAAAATGCAGGGATTTTTTTTTTATGGGTTTGTTTAAATGAGCCAGGCCATATTCAGGCTGATGTAAATGCCAGTGAAAGGGGCAGGAGGAGGTGATAAGGCAGCAAATCCTCCTTGCAGCCTAACTCTGACTTGTGATGAAAGGTATGTGGGGAGGTAGAGGCACCAGCCTGCCTTCTGAGGATCCCTGAGGAAAGCCACTGCTGCCTCTACAATCCAACTCAGCTGCTCTATACCCACAGAAGGAAACACTTCTGAATGCTTCCAAATTGCTGGTTATGCCTTGCACTAGTGGGCATTATCAGCTTGGAATTAACCTCTCTCTGAATAATGCTTCCACCTGAATACACATAGCAGCACACATGAATCTGCACGCCTGTGTATGTGTGTGTGTGTACAGACAGAGAAAAAGCTGTTCTGTTTACCCACCAGCCTGTAGGGGTTGTCTTGGTTGAGGCAGTGTTTCACCCAGCTCTGGCAGATGGGTCTCACTCCCCTCTCCCAGGGTCAGTGGTGCTGTTGATACTGGTTCCTGTAAAAAGAAATGGCCTTGTTTCTGTCCTGCAAGCGTACCCTATCACCATAACCACCATGTCCCAGAACACCTCGTTTCCTACAGTTTTGCATCAGTCAAGCCTCTTGCCATGTTTTCTAACCCAGACTGGAGTGAAAGAGAGGAGACCCAGGTAGATGCTGCAGGATGTTAGGCTTGGTCTGGCTGGTGGCTGGTTAACACAGCTGTCCTTCAGCAGGCAGAAATGGGATTCCCTGGAAAGTTGCTCATCTTGGCATTTTTAATAAATGGCTGCCTAGAGGGAAAATACAAAGTGTTGCTCTCCTTGAAACCATGGGGGACTGGATTTGACGTTTTGGACCTGAGAAAAGACTCGAAGTCCAACCATGATATTTGTCTGAAAGGGCATCTTTAACTTTTTGTTTGAGTTGTCAGCCTTGGAGTGGGTATTTCTGCAGCTCTGAAAGTACCAAGTGCCTGAGGAACACAGGATGTGGCCACAGGTCCTTACTGTGGTGACACTGGGATGGTCATGTTATATTAAACAAGTCCCAGGAGAGCCACAGGGAACTGTGAGTGAAGTAAGGACAAGTTTACACCACAAAATGCTTCTCGCCCCTGGAATGCCAGAAGCAGTGGGAATCAGAGCTGCTCTGCAGCATTGACTGGATGCAGTCTAGACACATTGACTTGGCGACTGCCTGGAGTTTAATCAGCTCTTTTCCTTCATTCAGGCTCTTGTCATATGGCCTTTGTTTATCCTACAGTTTGGTAGAAGGCTCGAGGAGTACCTGTTTGTGCTGAAACCTGCAGGGATGTGGGGACACAGCGGGGAACACGGGCATTCAGAGAGAGACTGGATCCACAAGACTTTCACACTGAAATTCTGTGTCTGCAGGGAGTTGGGCTGCACTACCTTTTCATTTTGTTCCCTGCCCTGAGTTTTACAAGGCACCGTGTGTCCCTGTCTATACCAGTGGGCTGGTTAAGTCTCTTCTAATTATTCTAGAATGAGTATTGAACAGACAAATCCAGGCAGTGCTGCCAGCTCTTGTGATTTTGTCAGTCTTGCAATATTTGCTTTTTGTTCTCATGGCTTTTGCTCCTAGATTCATGCAATAAAATTCCACTCTCCACTAGCAAACAAGAGGAGGGGGAAAAAAAAGCACTCCAGTCTACCTGGCAGGGAAGGAAAGTGAGGACCTGTGACAGAGGAACTTCCAGGCTGTCAGAACTGGGCTGGGACACATCACCCCCACGAGAGCTCCATCACTGCGCCATGGATATTGCAAATAATCCCTGCTCAATAAATCAGACTAACACATCTCTCTCACTGCTGCCCACCACCATCCACGTGTTATCTCATTGCTCAGTTTTCTTACAGTTGCTCTTTCCTGCTGAGAGCTGCTGGTGATTTTCTGCTCTTCCAGGAGAAAGCTTATAGGGAGGGTGCTCCCTTCCCTACACAGAGGTGCTTGGAGCCCTGCAGATGCAGCAGGGCCCAGACTGAGCCTGGGGAGAGCAGCCAAGGCACAGCTCTGACCTCCTTGGCAGCTCTGGCCTCAAGAGAGCCCCGTGGAGAGCCCAGGGATACCAGATCCATGCAGGATCTTTCCTCAGCAAACACGGGGTGCTGCCTGCGGGGTGGACAGGTCCCCCGGGGGTGCCCTGGTGCCATGGGTGGGACCCAGTGCTGGTGCCTCATCCTGCATGGGAACCACACACCTCTCTCTTCTAGCAATGGACACCCCTTCCCCATCAGTCAGTGCCAAGCTCCTCAGCCACCCCTTTCTACACAGATTTCCCGTGTTACTCTCTCAAATCCCATGTCCTGTAGGAGAGGCACATGGGACACAGCTTTTCTCGTGTTCTTTTGCCATCTGGCCACTGCCTGCAGCACAGGCTCTCGCTGCACATGTGACTCAGCAGCCCAGATGTCCCAGATGTTTGCAAACCCTTCCAGCACCCTCCCCTACCCTGAGCCTGGTGCACTTTCTTCCACAGCCCCCAGGCTGATAAGGCTAATCCTTATCACAGCAACACTTCCATTTTGGTCAAAAGGAGCACTAACTCTCATGGGGGCACCTTTGATACAAAAATTTAATGAAAGATCTTTCTTTAAGGAAAAAGTAGTTGCATTGCAAAGCTTGCTGTATACAAACTCAGATTATCTTGTTCAGAGTGTTTACTCTTGCTTTTATTCTTCTCCTTCCTGTTAAAAACCACCATTGTCAGTGAGTTACAGACACGATGCATGTCTGGAGATGGAGAAGTCATTTTCCTGCTGCTTCTGTTGGTCAAACCCTGCTCCTTCTGTGAGTACATCAGGTATAAGCATCCCCTTCCCTTTTTCTCTCACCAACACAAGCTCTCCTGGCATGGCTCTCAGCTTCACCTGATGAAACACAGAACTCTGAGCTCTCCTGCTTCTCTTCTACACCAGGATAACCCCATGCAAACCATCACCACTGGTATCTAATGTGCAGCACAGATGGAAAGTGCTGTCATTTTTTTTCAGTGGTGTAACTCTCCTGATGTAATCATTACCCAAGGATTTCATCAAAATCACCGCTGTGTTGCAAAGGTGTCAGTAAACACAGAAGCCCCCTGATATGTCAGAGGTGATAACGTTTTCCTGATACAGCACATAAATTGCCAAGTAAGTGTTCTCTTCACCTGCATCACTTTCATCCCAACACGACTCCACTAATCTGACAATTGCAGGAGGGGTGTGGGTCTCCCGGGAGGAACTCACCTTTGCAGTTCTTGAAATTGATGATCTCTGGGTTTCCAGCCGCTGAGCTGTGATTGTTCAGCAGGAATGAGCTCTGCACAGAGCTGGTGGAGCTGCTCAGGGTCATTAACAGGCAACGAGCAACCAGATCTCGTTGTCATCGTTTCAGAGACCATTTAGAGTTGGAACTGCACAAAAGAATGACAAGATTCTTAGAGGAAAGAGCAGGTTAAACTTTCTATCCTTAGGCAATCACTAGACTGAGCAGTGGTAGAAATTTTGGGTTCTCTCTGATCCATCCTCTGCCCAGTGGCAGAGAGATCAGCTCAGAGGAAGGTCTGAGCTTGTTCTCTAATCCTACCCCTCTTGCAACACCATGCAAGGGACATTTTTGCTTTGCCTTTCCACCGTGTGACCATATCTCTTGTACTCATTTTCACACTCCTTGGGTCTGAGAAGAAGTTGGGATTTTCTGCTTGCAGTTAGAAATCTGTAGATCACTTTAAAGCTTTTATCCTAGAAAAATGCGCTCTAGGAGCCAAAAAAGTTGCTGGCTCTTGTGTAAGGTTGCTTGTAGTTTATATGATGCCTGATGCAAACTGAAAAACTTTTGACATTTGAATAGGGAAAATTTTGGTCTGCACTGTAGGTTTGGCTGATAGGAAGCCCTTCTGTGCTTCAAAGCTTTCCTAAGATGTCAAACATTTTGAGATAATTAGGGTTAGGAGCCGTTTCACTGTTTGAATTCGTGACAGCAGAGAGTTAAATAAAGCTTTGCTTACAAAGTCTCTCACTTGGAAACACACACAAAGCTGTTCAGCCTTAATTCCCGAGTTTGCTTTACGGTTTTTGGGTAAACATTGTCTCTTCTCTCAGCCTCTGTGAGGGAGCTCTTATTTGCCTTCCTTTCACAGCAGAGTTTGTCTAGGCTTGGTGGGGATTGTGCTAACTTTGCCACCAAGTCTGCAGGAAGACAAAACACTTTCTACTTTGCACCAGCCCTTTGAGATGATTGCTAACAGAGGGCTGGGGCTTTAAATACAATAGCAGCACTGAGATGATGAGTTAAGAGTTTACAGATGACTTCTGACAAAGCATTCAGAGCATTGAGGGAGGCTCATCACTTAAAAGTTGAAAAAAGCATTCAAGATTGTCACCCGAGCAAGGTGATGGTTCCTTGGTTAGGTTTATTCTTGACATTTTCACTAGCCCTGTAAGAATTTTGCAGAAAAGAGCTGCAATCTTTAGGATCTTGTTAGGATGTAGAACATTCCTCCCTGGTTTGCTTTTTTTATTTTAATAATCACTGAATGAGATGTTAAAGTTTTATCTACACTGGAAAAAAACAAAATAAACTGTTTTAGTATCAGAAAACTAAAGCAGACAGCTTCATGCAGACTCTACGATATGACATTAGAGTCTTTTATCAATTTCACTTAAGCCTCTTGGCAATAGCTCACATTTAAAGTTAAATATAAAAGGTCATTTTTATGCTGGGCTAGGGGTATTTCCATAGGGAGGAGATGATGGTGTAAGTGCACCATATATGTTTTAAGTAACTTCTAACACTTTGAGAAGTAGACAAGGTCTTTGAGATTGTGTGAGGGAATGATTCCAGATCTATATCTTGGCCCAAAGACAAGCTTGAGGCTTATTCCTACACATCAGGGCTCAGACCCTCAGCTGGGGTAAGCTGATGCCTCTATTGATTTCTGAAAAGCTAAACCAATTTCCAGCAGAGGAGAATCTGCTCCAGATTTCCCAGCTGCCCTATCAAAAATCTTCTCAGAGCATTGACTGGGGAAAGAAAAAAGGCCTCAGCCTGATTTGAAAGAACATAATAGACCTTTAATTTAATTGACTTAATTTTATTGGCAGCCATTGAATGGTGAAATGAAAACAGATGACCTGGATGAACAAGAAAAGGTTAGATGGGAGTAACCCATTAGTAAATATCAAGGCATCATCCTATTGTCCTCATTTAATAAAGGAACGGGTCAGTAAGTATAATCATAAACATTTTTACATTTTAGTGAAGATTTATTTGACATCATTACTAGCAGAGAGATGGATTCTTGGAACAGCAAAAGATGAAAGAGCCTAACAGATGAGAAGTTAGTTCCTTTAGCTGGCACAGAGTGGCACAGCTCTACAGCCTGACCTATTTAATTCCACCTTTTCAGCAGCTGAGCTATGACTTTGGACTGCTGAGGGACATTTGATATTTTTTAAAACATTTCTTTGAGAAATCTTCCATACTTACATCTTCTCTTGCCGATTTGGCATTGCTTTCCTGGGCTCCTCAGAGTAACAGGAGTGGCTGGACTGTGAAGCTGGACACAGGGCTCTGTGGAATGGGCCAACAAAGCAGGTTTGCCCCAGCCCCCCAAGCCCAGCAGAGCAGGGAGGAGTGGGCTGCTCTGGAAACCTGCACAACTCAGCTGAGACCTCGTCTGCAGGAGAGGAGCAGCTTCTCCCCATGCCTGCTCCACATCCAAACAGTCCTGTCCTGCATTCTGGGCAGCCAAGCTTTCAGCTGTCTGGGCTGTCTGGAAGTCCATCCAAACAGGATTTAACAGCCCCACTAAAACTTCATCCAAGGACAGGAGTACCCTGAGGGACAGAACAAATATGATACGATGCAAAAGAGAGAAAATTCCAATTAGATGCAGGGAAACCAGACACGACTCCTCACTCAGTTCCTTATAATTTGCTCGTGGTGGGTGCCCCTTGTCTGGGAGTTTTAACAGAACGTTGTCCATGCCAACTTTGAAAAAACTTCTCTGAATCACTACCTGCAAATAAATAATTTTTAAAAAAATCATTAAAAATAAGAAGTAAAAAAAAGAGAAAAGATGAAAAGCTTAGATTTCTCTTCATTTTAGATGGACTTGGTTAGAAATACAATAATCCAGGAGTGCAGACTTCTTGCAAAGATGGGACCAGGTTACCCAACATGGAGCTCCTGTTGAGGACCACCAGCCTCACTTTCCAATGCTGGCACCTGCCCCAGGGCTGCCCCACTCCCCTTGCCTGTAGACACAGCCAAATCCTCCCTGGGCACTCAGGAAATCTCCAAAACCTTTCACCAACCGCCTTGCCTTGGTTGCCTCAGCCCCACCCCGGCAGGGTTAAGGATGTGCTGTTGTCCCTGTGCCACAGGGAACGCTTAGGCTGTGCTGGTTTCTGCCCTGATTTTCTTCTCCCCTCTCTCCCCAGCTCCACTGAAGTGCCCAAACCTGGCTCTGTTCTGCATTCCCAGCCAAACCTGAGGGACAAAAAGGCAGAGGCACCAATGGTATCAAACGTGGCAGGCCAGTGACACTGTACAGGCTGGGATGGCCTTCCATGGAGCTGATCACACAGCAGCAACTTATTTGTGCAGTGCTCCTGCCCTTTCTCCCAATATCTTTCCCTTGGCTTTGATGAGCAGAGCTCCCACAGGCTTCACTGTATGCTGGCTTACAGAGGGCTCACAAAAATCACTGTTCATCCTTTGGTGTTGTGACCAGAAGTGAGGAGAGGATATGAAGGGCTCTGTAAGACCAGCTATCAGAATGAGCCAGTTTCACCTGAAAATCCAAACACTTTCTCTAGACATAACCCCAAATCCAACCCCTTCCCCTAAAGAAAACCCCAAATACAACCAGGCCCATTTAAAACATTTCAGTTTTCAGCACTTTTCAACAACAACAACAAAAAAGAGGTCAAAAAATTTAAGGTCTTCCTGGCAAACCAATTCTTAGTGAAATTTTTTGGTCTGGCACAGAACAGAACATCTTGCAGGGGATCTCCCTGTTTGAATCCCAGCACCAGCACCAGCCTGTGACTCAGAACCAGGAATTGTTCTTGCTTGAAATCTGTCTAAGCACCACAGACTGTGCCTGGGGTGGGCTCCACAGAGGGAGGGCTGTTCCCTGCACTGCACCCTGCTACAGAGGAAAAGCAGCTTGTATCTTAACACGTTTTGCCTGGCAGGCATTTCAAAGGCTTCTCCTCTGAATCAGGGCTGCAGGCACTGCCTACATTTCCTCTTCACAGAAATTGGCAGGTTGAACTATGCAAAATTCCTTAATCCTGTTTATCTGCTGTCTCCTTCCGAAGAGGCACAATGCTCCCGTGGCCTCTCTGAGCTTTCCTCTACTCCGTTACCAGAGTTACATTTGCCCATTTGAAGGCCAAACACAGGCAGGATGAGAGCAAGGCAACCAACAGCCCCTCAGCACATCAGAATTCGGGATTTCAGTGTGCAGTAGGGCAGGCAAGTGCAAAGGTACTGTGCCCGTTTAGCCTTTTCTGTACTAATGAAGTCCACAGTGTCCACAGCAGATGCTGAGTACATAAAAATTATCCATTCTGAGCTACAAGCTCAAAATGATGACCTTAAGGGAGAAGCACTGGAGGTCACACTCCTTCTTGCCTGTTCCTCCTGCCCTGCAGTCCTGATGGGGCAGGAGGAGAGTGGTTTGAGGATGCAGGCAGGAAAGCCAGGGTTACCTGTCTTCTGGGCCAAAATCATTATCTCAATGCCCTGAGCCACTCGATGCAGGGATGCTGCTCTGTGCAGCTGAACTTTGTATACCTGAGGACAAGGAGAAAATAAATCAGCTCTGTCCTTAACCTTTGCACAGGGAAAATCACTTCTCTGCTTGCCTGGGAGGAGCACAGGTCTGGTGCTCAGGGGTTCTGCTGGGCTAGAGCTGGGGTGTCCAAGGGGGATAGAGAGTGACCTGGGGGGCTGAGCAGGGGCTGAGGTGGGGTGGTGACACTGGGTCAGATTTCAAAGGTAGGAAGTGAGGCACAGCTGGAGTGGAGGAGGAGGAAATGCTCAGGCAAGGTGTAAGGCCTCAATGAACCAGCTTGATGAGCATTTTAAAAGGGCTTTTGGTGGTTCTTGTACTCTGAGTTGGATCCACAGGAGAAATACCAATGAGAAGTTCTCAAGAGGTCAAAACAACACAAAAAAAGAACTGACAAACTTTAGAAAATCAACAGAAGTTTGGCAAAAGGTTTAGTACAATGTTCAATCAACATAAAACACTTCTGACAGCATTAATTTGGCCCATTCAACTTAGCAAATTTTAAGCCCATTTGATTTTAAGTTATTCAAAATACTCCAAGAAGAGGGAATTAGAAGAAGAAGGAGAAAAAGAGAGAGACAGGAAAGACATGGAAAAGCACATATATAGCTACCAACACCTGGGTTCCAGAGATGATAGAGACTCCAAAGAGAGGTGGGGTCTAGGTAAACACGATGGCCTCGTGTTCAGCCTTAAAAAAAAACCCCTAAAAACCCTTGGCCTTCATGGGCCCTTCTCCCAGGTGGGGATTCCAGTCATTTGGCCACTCAGGAGCTGGGTCAGGGGCTCCAGGGGCGGGTGTGGAGCATTGTCCCATGACTGGCACCACTGTGGGGCTGGGATACAGGCTCCAGAGGGATGGGGTGTGCGGAGCAGGGCACTGCCCGCCAGGGCAAGGCCCCACCTGCCCCTGCCCCGCACACCCGCACCCCAAAATGTCTCCAGGCATCAATCTTTCCAGTCTCTGACACAAGGGCAGCACGAAGGAGGAGGAGGAGAGAGGAGGGTGTCCCTTTTGGGGACGGCCCAAGCCCTGTGGCAGCGGGAGCAGTGCTCACCTCCTCGGCTGGGACCGGAGTGACGGCCCTGCCCCGAGTGCCGTGGCTGAGGGTGTGTGAAAGCCTGGGGGGGCTCATGTCTCACCCCTCTCCCCTCCTGGTGTCTGCAGGGGTCCCTCACTCCATGAGGTCCGTGATGGGGGTCCAGTGATGGACCTCAAGGCCCGGGTCCTGCTGATGGGAGGCTCAGGGCTGGCACACGGCCGCGGGGCAGTCCTGGAGCAGGGCTGGTGGCACACGCGTGTCCAGCCGGTGTTGGGGCCGAAATCTTGGCTCTGAAACCTGAGTGCAAAGTTTGTGTGTGGGTTTTGACTGAGCCAGGATCCTGCCTGGATATGATTCACCTTCCTTCCCCCTCAAGGGAGGTACATTTGGGGACCTATGGCAAGGCTGGCAGCAGCTCTGTGAAACACCGACTGTCTCTCGTGGGGCTAAGGAGGGACGTCACCTCAAGCTCATTTTAAAGTCAGCTCTTTCTGTTATTTACGACATAATTTTGTGTATCGGGGGTTGCTCGTGAGCCTGTTCTCTAGGATGGCAAACTGAAGGACCATATGTCATGGTTTGGACTGCCAACACATCAACATTGCAATCGTTTGCAGACTGTTTCATATTTCTTTGATTTGGGAATGTGTGTAATTAGCTCCCCAGAACAGCCGGGTAGAGGAAACGCGGTCTGTTATTTAGGCAGAATTAACATCCTTGTTCTCTGCATTGTGATCCTTCGTTTCCTAGTGCTGCTGCCAGAGCAGTGGAGAGATCAGTGCTGAGACGTTCATTCTTTGAGCCTGCCTTCGTTGCAAAACTATTTCTGCTCCTTTTCTAGGCTATCCCAATGACCTACAACTGGCACACGACATGCTGATGCTGTAATTAGTAAATACCCTCTGCAAGTGGCAGCAAAAGATTTATAGCCACCATTGGAGGCTTTGCTTTCAGCAAAAGGAGAAGCACCAAAGAGTTTGTAGCAGTTTACTGCATTTTTCCGCAGATTCCCAGCAGGGTCCAGCCAGCATTTTGTGCTGCAGGCCTGGTAAATAAATCTTTACTGACCTGTTGTGGCAGAAGCCACGTATGAATGTGCTGGTGGGGCAAGAGTTATGTTATTTTAGTAGGTTAACAAACCCACACAGGCTTCTGCACTGTTAGCATTTGGCCTCCTACCAGGAGTATGATCATTCTGTTACGCTTTCCATTCCTATCCCGGTGGTTTATGCAGGTTGGTTTTCAGCAGTGCCTATGTACAGCCAAAAAGCAGAGAGCAGCAATGCCAAATGGGCTCCCAGTCACTCCTGCTTTGGAGGCAGGAGAGGGCTCTGCCCCCAGGGACAAACAAAAGGAGTGAGAAGCAAGGATATATCAAAGACAGTTTCATTCCCATATTTGCCCCAGCTAGGTAAAGAAGAGAATTTATCCTATTTGAGAGACCGGTATAAACTCACCATTTTCCAAGGAACAGAGAATCCATGGGTGCACAAGCCTGTGCAGGGGTGAGGAAGAAAGAGGACAGGAGAGGTGAGTGGTTAGGGGTGCTCACTCAACTTTAGCACAAGCATAAACCCAGCCTGAGGGCATGACTTGAAATCTGTGATGCACATGCAAGGAAAAGGGAGCTTGTTTTTTGCCACTGCAAGTGGAATGTCTTCCAAAGAATTACCAGCACCATACTGTGTCTAGTGCTTGACTGGCCTCAATTAAGAGAGCTTGGCCAGAGCTGTTGCTGGTGTTTGGACACCTCACTCATCCTCTTTCTTCCTCACCCCTGCACAGGCTTGTGCACCCATGGATTCTCTGTTGCTTAGAAAATGGTGAGGTTATATTGGTTTCTCAAATAGGAAAAATTCTCTTCTTTGCCTGGCCTGAAATACTCTTACAGGAATGGTATCTTTGATATCATTGCCTCTTAATAAATGTAGTCAAAATTGGCCAATAAGTTCAAAAGTTATTAAAGTCAGGGGGAAGGGTGCAAAGTTCTTTGTTTACGTAGGAAAACACACAGAAGGGGGTTATGTGTGTGTCACAGAGGAAAATGGAAATGACTATTTGCAATCTTAGCATGCTGTAACTTATCTCCCCTTCCGTATCTTCTCTTCCACGTGTAATACAAATGTTTTAACTGATTGTTTTATCTTCCCATTCACCATTTCTGCTCCCTTGGCCAACTCCACAGACAGCATGGACAGACTCCTTGGGTTGTCTGGAATCCCTTCCTCTTCCCAGACACTTTTTCTCCTTGGGATACCCATCCTCACTGCCTGGAGGGACACACTCAGTTCCTCACCTACAAATGCAGCCAGGTTAGAGCAGGGCCAGTTTGTCAGGTCCTACCCCACGGCCCTGGCTCACACTGCACCAGATCTGCTCTCCCAGTGGTCCCCTTGTCCCACTGAAAGGCGCTGCAGCCCCGCTGGATGGTTGGACACGGCGCTGGGCGTGATATCCGGGGACAGAGCCAAAGCCAGGTCAGCTGGATGAGCTGGAACACGTCCCCTGGGAAGCGCCTGACTCGGCTGCAGTGGCTGGCCCGGAGCTGACCCTCAGACTCGTGGCGTTTCACTCAGGGGGATGCTATTTCCATGCTGCTTCTGCAGATTCAATGTCATTTTGGCCTTGCTCCCATTGACGTTGTGGCCGTAGCTCTGGACATCAGCTGGCCACAGCCCCTCCTCTTGCTCACCTCCTTTCTGCTGCCTTTTGCCTCGCTGTCCTCAGCCCTGGCTTCTGGGCTTTGCTCTCATTTGGGAAAGGGCTCAACAAACTGCTTCTGCCTTCAGTTGCTCCACCGCCCTTCTTCTCCCTCGTGTTGCTACTTTGGTTCATAAACTTGAGGTGTTTTCAAACTTCAAAGTACTTTTTTGTTATTTAGTCCTGTTTCTGGAGGTGTTTTGAGGAGCTTGAGGTGGTATTCCTCCTGCTGAGAATTATCCTCTTCCTCAGCCACCATCCCTGTTTCGGTCCATTTCTTTTCCATTTGGCTGCCACTTGACCATCCAAAGGTTTTGGCAGCTGTAATGGTATAACCAGGTTGGAATTTGACTCCTAAAAAGGCTTTGGAAATAATTGGATTCTGAGTTCATTGGGAATTCAGTCAATCAGTAGAATAGGAAAAGGAATTATTTGCTGTGACTTAGAGGATGGCATTGTGTTTGTAAGTATTGTGAAAGGCAAGAAACATTAATTGTGATGCATTAACTTGTTTGACCAGAATCTGCTTGGAAGATACAGAGGTTTTGGTAAGGTTTTTGGTAAGAATGAGGCTGCTGCTAATACCTATATATAGATGACTGTGACCCTGAAGGTTTCTGGTAAGATGTTTGCAAAGTCACTGTTATTCCCTGAACATTCATGTAAAATGAGTTGGCATTTTCCCAATGATAAAAGGCCAGCTCCAATATAGAATCATAGTATTATAGAACCATTTGGTTTGGAAAAGACCTTTAAGATCATTGAGTCCATCCATCTGATCTCTTTCTGACTACATGTTGCAGGATATTTGGAAATGAACGTAGAAAATAGATATCTGGGGTCATAAAAGGACATGTTTAAGAGATTGCTTCTGGGACTTTTCCCAGGGTGATACTGGTCTGCCAAGCAATGGAGGCTGTGAGCATGGAGCTGACAGCAACTCACTAATATGGCCTGTTTTGTAAAAAAGCCCCCTTTGAGTCAGTGGTTAAAATGCTCCCTCTTCCCTTGGCTTCTGTTGGAGTCAGCCTGTGGCTTTCAGTAATAGTTTTTATCTGTGTGTTAAGAATTTAACCTCGAAAGCATAACTGGACTGCATTAATTAAGCTTTATCTAATCTCCAGCTACACTGACAGTCAACAAACAAACAGAGCTTTCTCAGGATGGCTCTGCCTTGCGTTTACGTGATCCACAGCACAGTTTCACCTCCTGGGCACAAGGTGCTCCCCAGTCATTGTGTGCTGCACTTTCTGGGAGGAATGAATCCCCTCCTAACAGCTTGGGGATATCTCTAAGCCTCTTGTTCCAGGAAATATGGGGGTAAAAGAGATCCTTTTGGACTGCAAAGCATCCTCCAAGCAACCACAGGGTGTGACACCTCATAAAGTGCTCAGTTTGTAAGAGCTGGTCTTACTCTGTAAGATCTGGTCTTATTCTGCAGTTTTATATTTCCCTCGTTGCTGCATCTACTTGCTCAACATACTGCCTCTTTGAGGAAGGTATGGATATCCACTTCCATCATATCCAAGCTGGAAAATATTACTAAACCCATGTCTGACACAGTGTTGTGGGTACATCCCCAGGAGTGATCAAGACTGAAGTTGGTTTGCTGTTTGTTGGAAGTGTACATGGGCATTTTGAATTGGAATGGAATGGAAGACAAGAAATGAGGTGGTGACTGTTAATAAATACATTAGTGGGTGCCTGTGCATGTTTTCAAGGAATACCAAGCTGCTCTCACAACTGTTTTCATTAAAACTAAGCCCATCAGGACATTATGTTTTCACAACAGGATTCTTACGTTCTTTTTCTTTCTGAGACAATCTCACTGTTGTCCACATCTGAACACGAATATCCCATTCCAGCCTGATTTTAGTTCTGAAGGAAAGTCATGACAGGTCAGGTTAACTCAGGTGTTCTCACTGTCTGTGAGTTCCAGCGAAGCAAAGGCATCTGGTCTTTCCCTGGCTCTAGAGCCAGAACTGAGAAGCTCTGCTCCAGGAAGAGAGAGAAAAAAGGAAATGTGCAATAGTAAGGCCTATGGGTGTTAAGAGAGCTGTGAGAGGACCTGAAACCATAAATGAAGGATCCCTCCTGGCTCAGGAGGAGGTGCATCACCTCCTTCCAAAGAGTTTTCACCCTTGAAATCTTCCATGGGAAGAAACGCAGAAGGAAAAACCTTTTCACTTGTACGTAGCAGGATGCCAGCAAGTGGCAGCAGCTCCCTGCCTGACAAAGAGGCTGTCCACATCTCACATCATCTGCCTGCTCCCTTGTTTGTCTGAAAACAAAGCAGCAAAAAAATGTGCACACCAGAAGCTCTTCTGACACTGCTGGGGTAGCTTAGCCCAGGTCTGGCTTGAGGGGCTGCAAGAGGTGGACAGAAAGCTGGGGTAGAAGTCCTGCTCTGATCCCCTTGTGGAGAGGTCCAAGGGGACCAAGCAGGGCAAAGGAAAGGAGAAATGTGGACTTTAGGAAATGCAGAATTCCTTTTTTGCAGAAGGAGCTCCTGTTGCTATTGTGGTTTCTATGTCTTCAATCACCAAATGCAGCTTTTGTCTTTTGATAGGGCGAGGAGGAAAGTAGTGTACAGTAGTGTTCTGACAGCCTGGCACACCCCAGTTCTGTGGTTTGAAGCTTGCTTTGTGCTGAATTTGTTCTTGTGGTGCTAATGACCAGGTTGCCATAAATAGCCACTAAATGGGTCTGACACGGTAAAGGAAAGTGAAGGTCAGTGTTGGCTCTTGTGTTGTATTTTAGATCTCTGTATCAAAGAACTTCTTAAGGAAGGGGAAGGTGCATTTTCAACTTGGCTTTCCTTTTAGATACAGAGGGGGAAACTGAGGCATGAGAACGATTGCTTGTCAGAGCAGGACGGGGATGAGAGTGGAGGTTTTTTCTGCCTGATGTTCTGCAAGGTCACAGCCAAGCAGCAAATTATCACCGTGCAGGGCAAAATTAACTCCTCCTTGAAATCAAAGGCAAAACTGCCATTGAATTCAGCAGAGGCAGGACTTTGCCTGCAGCCCAGCTTGAGCAGCCTGAGCTTTGAGCCAAGTATCCCAAACTAAATGCCTGTATGGGGAGGGAAGGTAGGTGTATTTGGGATGCTGGGATGAAGGTGCTGTGCTGGCCACGAGCAGGGATGGAAGGGGACGTGGAAGGTGCTTGTGTGTGAAAGCAGGTGCTAGACTGCATGGCCCAGACAGAGCTGATACCTCATTTTAGGGTCCCAGCACCTGACAATGTGTTTTCTTGATGGGTTGGTCACTGAGCCTGGTACCCTGAGAGGACATCACCCTTTTTTTGGGTGCCAAATGGGTGAGAAATGTGTCCCTGTGAGAAGGTGAAGTGCCCTCCCTCTCTGCCTCACTAACAGGTGCAATGCCTGTCTTGCACCTTGTGTGGGGAGCAAGTCACAGGGCATTTTTAAAGATGGGCAGTGCCAGAGGTTTGGTGGCTGCATTTCCTATACCTGCCCTAAGCCAGGCTTTGAATGTTACAGCTTGAGCACTGAACCACACCACTCCTTGGATGTACCAGACCTCACAAGCTCAATTATGGCCCAAAAACTTGGGGAATTTAGGGTGTGCTTCTCCTTTCAACCTGCCACAACATCGAGACTATCAGGTCTACAAGCATCCAAACTGGTAGGCATTTCACTAAGTGGGGATAAGCCAGAGCCTAGCTTGGATGCAATCCCTCAGTAAGACTGTGGTGGCACAAAAATAACAAATTAGGCAGGGCAGAATCCCTCTGAGACTGGAAAAAACTCTTCTGGATACCAGTGGGTGGATGGCTGGTGGAGCAGGGCACAGTGCAGCAGCACCAGGGAGCACCAGCTCTGCTCCCAGTGGCTGCAGGTGCCAGAGGGTTCCTGGATATCTCCTGCAAAATCCAGTACAGTTCCCACCTAAGGAGGTTGGTTTTCACTTCAAGGCTGTGTGAGACCGTTCTGGGTTGGCACTGCTGGCACAGGCCCCACTGCCACACTTTGGGGACAGCACTGGCACCATTCCCCAGGGCTTTGTGGGGCTGGGCAGAAAGCAGCAAAGGGGATCGTGGATGGGCAGGGGGCACGGAGCTGTCTCATGGAAAGCTGGCACATGGTGACCACAGCAATTTGTACTGGGGGGAGGACACAGATATGACAGGTTACATCCATGGGGGCAATGCCAGACAGTGGTGGCATCTGGCAGCCCCTGAGGATCTGTGTTTAGTTTGCAGCAGCTCAGGAAATACTCCAAAAAGAAGGAGAGGGAGTAGTTGTCCTGCAAGGGGGGCTGTGGCTGTGCTAGGAGGGTCTAGCTCATTTCTGGGCAACTCTCAGCAGCCACTTCAGTCCATGTGTTTGTGAAACTCCCTGTACTGGCTGGCCAGCCCCAGAGTGACCTGTTCCTCTGCTCTTTCTAAGAAACGACCCCTTCCTTTAGACATCTCTGTTTTTTCCCCCCACCTGTGCATGCCCAGAACTTCCCTGCCTGGCATCAGCTGCTGTCAGGGGCTCGGGTGACAGGAGCAGAGCCTCAGAAGGCATTTTCCAGAACAAGCCACTGCCCAGTACAGAGCCCTCCTTCCAAGTGGGACAGGCTGGGTTGGAGCCCAGGGAATGACCTTTTCTGTGTGGCATTCTCCCACGTAGTGTGACCTGATGTCACTCTGCTGCCAGGCAGTGTTGTGACGTTGCAGTCCTCCCCCAAACCCAAACCCAGGCACTGCTGGTAAACCACACAGGATGCCAACCAAATTTTGACGTTCTTCATTTAATGTTGCTTAGAGTGAAAGTATTTGACCTTAAATTACTCTTCTTTTTTTTTTTTTTTTTTTTGAGGTGGGAGCTTGTTTCTCGGGAAAGATGGGTTTGACTCTTTGGTTTTGGAATGAATCTGGTATGAATCCCCACATGGTTTCATGCTGCCTGTCCTTCCCACCCAAACAGGGGCACTTCTGTAGTGGCTGGCATCAGAAGTCTGTCACTCAGGTAGGGAGCCTGAACCCTGCTCTGTGCTCTCATGTTGGGGTCAGGGAGCCACCCAGGAGCAGGGACACTCCTGGCTGCAGAGCAATGCAGGCTGTGTACCCAGTGTAAATCGAGTTTACCACAGGCTGGTAAACAGCTCTGTTTAACACGTCAGCTCGAGTGGGAGACAATCCAGTGTGAAATGCTTGCACTGAGATGAAATCACTTCTTTTCCACTATCTGGCTTCATCCTGGTACTACTCAGCCAGGCTTGAGCCCGTGCTAATCTGTAAGAGAGGGTGAAATGCAAAGAGGTGGAAAATAAAGCTCTGAATCTGCCACTGCAAAACTCAGCTCCCTGACCTCCTCTTTAGCAGGCTTCTTGCTACCAGAGCAAAGAAGCAGAGAAGAATCACAGAATCACAGAATGGTTTGGGTTGGAAGAGACCTTAAAGATCATCCAGTTCCAACCCCCTGCCATGGGCAGGGACACCTTCCACTATCCCAGGGTGCTCAAGAGCCCCATCCAACCTGGCTTTGAACATTTCCAGGGATGGGGCAGCCACAACTTCCAGGGCAACCTTTCCCAGTGCCTCACCACCCTCACAGGGAAGAATTTATTCCTAATATTAAATCTAAACATACTCTCAGTTTGAAGACATTCCCCCATGCCCTTGTCAAAACTATCCCTTTATCTGTAAGTTCCCTCTTGGTACTGGAAAGCAGCAAAATGTAACATATCTTCCTCATGACTGCCCTACCTGCCTTGTGGGTTGTAACACAACAGGTTTCTTTTGCTTTGGGCATTATGGAAATAAGATGGAAATGACAGAGATCTTTGATAGAAATGTAAAGATGGGCATACCCAGAAAATCAACAGAGTAAGTCAAAATTCAAAACCACCTTCCAGAGAACTGCACTCAAGAATTTAGGATCTGTTGTTGCTCCAGTCAAAGGTAACTTTTCGGATTTAACAAAAATAAAATAAAAAGAGGCCAGCTAAATAAAATAACATGACTTTTGGAAACCGTGTGGTCAAATCAGAGTATTCAGTGGTAGTATTTTGACCTAAAATAAATCAATAAGATGCTCATTTTATATNAAGTCTTCCTTTCCAGAGGCAGCTCAACTATTGGGAAGAAAGTTTTCTTTTTGTTTTAATTTATCACTGCTTTACCTTGTGCAAATTCTGTCCGCAGCTTTTTACTTTTCAGTGCTAATGATGGCTCTGTAAGCAGCCTGGCTGGGCTCTGAGAATGCAGGTGGGGTTTGTAACAGGAGCAGTTTAGCAGACCTTCCTCCTGACCTCCCGATGCAATTAGCCGTGGTCTTGCTGTGCTCAGAGAATCCCCTCTGAGTGCAGCTGCAGTGAACAAGCAGAAATTTCTGAGGCAGCACAAACTTGCAAGCCCTTCCACAAGATTATCAAATGACAGCAGGTTGGAAGTATGTAATGAGAAGCACGGGTTCACTGACTAAGCATCCCTAAAGGGACTGCTGCTTAATCCTTTCGTACATGGTGCCCTCTCACCCTGCTCTGAAGGAGCAGGAGGAGGCAAATGTGCTCTATAATTGAGAGGAAGGTTGATTTACTGCTAAATGAGAGTAATAAGGAGTTTGTCTTCTTACTGATCTGCCTGCAGAAGATCAAGCAGGCCGCTCTGTGTAATCCTTGATTTGTCCCCACTGCTCTCCTTTGGGAGCACAGAGAGAGCTCCCACTCAGCACACAGCAGTGGGAATTAAGCTCCTGCACCTAAGCAAGCCCATTCCCCTCAGGATTAGCACCTCTGGCTGCCACAGCTCCACAGCAGGACATGCATGTGAGTGTATGAAGGTAACCCTGAGGGTTTTCCATGTAGAGAGCACAGGGATAGGGGATAGTTGGAGTACCAAAGTCCTGCCCAGGTTTGTACAATCCCTGCTAGCAAGCTCGTGTTAGTGTTCCACTGATAGCTCTATCTAGGCTGGCTTTTATGAGACCAATGTATGAACGTATGGAGCTGCATTCCATCACCCCCCCTGCCTGCAGCCATCACCCCGGCATGGTGCCAGTGCCTCCCTGGAATCTCCCTGGCATCAGCTCTGCATCACCCCTGCATCACCCTGGCATCCCAGGGACTGCAGACCACTGCATTATTTCCCTGGCTGCTGGGAATGTCCTGGGAGCAGAACGAGTGGCAGCTGCTTTGGGACACTGTGAATCCCTCGTGCTCATGTCCACTTTTGTCTCCTCCCTGCCCTGCCTCACCCCTGCCCCTGCCCTCTTGTTCTGTGGCAAGGGGGCTACACAGCAGAGGAGGCATCACACGGGTTTGTCTGGCAGTTTGTAATGAGAGGAGTGTGATGACCTTGCACATTCATCAGATGGTTGTTTTCAGCCTGGACCCATCTGTGATGTTTTTATAATTTTTTCCTCCCTCTGCTCGGCTCAGGCTGCTCCGGGAGAAGTGGCACGTAGGCACATACGTCCTTGTGCACACTATACTTGTATAAACTCCATCAGGAAGTCATCTGGCCAAACTTTCCAGAGCTCTGCTTTTAACTCTTCCCTAGGCAGGCTGTCCTGTCAGCCAGGGGATTTCCAGGGAGCGTGGGCATGTGCATTCATCCCCCTGTTCTCTTTACTGATTCCCACCGCTCTCCTTCCTACAAGCCCCGAGCTACACGTGGATGAGCAGCTTTTGCACCCATCCTGCTCGGAGTTCCCACCAGAAAAAAGCTCCTTTAGCTGTGCTCATGCACTCCTGCACCCACAGGGCTTTGCCTTGGCTTTTCTGAAG
Organism: Daphoenositta chrysoptera; assembly: GCA_013397915.1. Classification (NCBI taxonomy): domain Eukaryota; kingdom Metazoa; phylum Chordata; class Aves; order Passeriformes; genus Daphoenositta; species Daphoenositta chrysoptera. Next base: position 85,899 of record VZRO01007552.1, read on the forward strand.
GGTGAAGAAGCAAAATCAGTTACCAAAAAGTGCCCCAGTGGGGCAGGAGGAAGGAGTGTTGGTGGGATAAGGCTGTTGGGGGGGGTAATTCTCCCCTGCAGTTTTTATTTCAAAAGTCTGTCCTTACCAGGCACACGAGTAGCAAAGGAAGTTCTCACAGCCCTCAAATGTTTGCTGTGGTCAGGGAAAGATTAAAAAAACGCAGCCCCTTCAGAAGTGACCCTGTGTTCAGTGAAGACGTGTCTCCCTGTGCGTCCCACTCCACACAACTCAACACCCACCCATGTGCTCAGAGATGTTTCAAAGGGCTGAGAAAATCCCTGGGAGATGTAGCAGAAAAGGCTGCTATTCCTCCCTGAGACGTGTGTGGATTAATAGCTATCCTAATTATTAAATGCAAAATAAGCCAACTCATTTTGTTAGTGCCTGTTAATTGCCCACTGACAGGTTTCAATGGGTCTGACAAGATTTATCCTGGAAGTGTTCAAGAAACTACTGGATGTGGCACTCAGTGCTATGGTTTAGTTGACAAGGTGATGATTGATCAAAGGTTGGACTCGATGATCTCGGAGGTCTTTCCCAACCTTAATGATTCTGTGGTTCTATTCTATTTTGGAGCCTACTGCCCAGGAGTGAATAACTGGAATTGCTGGGAATGTCATCCTCTGCAAATGGGTATGGAGCAGGGATGTCTGAGCTCATTTGCTGTTTGGCCAATGGCTCCAGACACTTTTTGCTCATTCTTGCCATGGAGTGAAGACAAAATGTGTGTCAGTTCAGCACTGGAGATGTGCCACCACTGGTAATGCTGCCTCTCTTGACTTTCACCACTATAACCAGCCCAGAATGTAACCATTTATCCAAAACGTTGTTCACAGACATATTTATCCCTGCTTTACTGTGTATTAATCTTCTCCAGTGTTACAAAACCACAGCATGGTAAAATAGATAGTACAGGTCTTGATTGTTCTCCTGGGTGCACAGGAAGAAAATCAAGAAAGTGACTTAATTAACATTAATTCAGCTATCCTGGTGTTAATTTTGCTTTTTCTATCAGATTTATGGGCATCTGTATGGAATAGAGGGGTGTGAATTTGCACTCAGCCTCGCTCAAGACAGCTGTGGAACAGAAGGGATTCTACCGCCAGAAATCTCCAAAAATTTAGGTATGATTTTTATGATGGACTCGTGCAGACATATTTCTTCTCTCAAATGGCTGTTTGTGTGCCACAAACTGCAAAGGAGCCTCTGTTTGTCAGTCTCCTGAACTTCATGAGGTACAAGCCACCACTGCTCACCGCCTGGAGTCAGGGGTATTTATAATTTTCCTTGGTCACCTCCTTTTCTGTAGTTGGAGGAATCAATCAAACTCTCATGGTCCCTCAAGGAGGTGGAGAAGCTCTGAGAGCTGAGGAACAAGCAGGCTTTCGACCACGTGTGGTGTTTTTCTCTTCTCTTAATTTCTGTCCCCAGGTCTTTTGTAAACGTGGGTCATTCCTCTGTCTTAGCAACTGGAGGATCACAACTCAAATTTCTGCCCCTCTACTCCCAGGAGACCCCCCCTGCATCCAGCTCTGGAGTCCTCAGCACAAGAAGGACAGTGACCCGTTGGAATGAGCCCAGAGGAGGAACACGAAGATGATGAGAGGTGTTGGGTTCCACCATGGGTGTTCTAGAAGAGCAGGCCTGAAGGCCTACAAAAGCATCTTCCCTAGGCCTGGTGGTAACCATGGAAACACTTCCAGGTCATCTGAGATGGGCTGGAAAAGAGGACCATGGGTCAGTGACCTTCTTGAGCAATGGCCCGGGAAGATTGTGGTTANTAGATTTGTTTAGCCTGGAAAAAGAAGGCTTTGGTGTGCCCTAATTGCAGACTTCCAGTGCCTAAAGGTGCTACAAGAGAGCTGGAGAGCGACTGTTTAAAAGGGTTTGTAGTGATAGAACCGAGGGGAAATCACTTTAAACTGAAGGAGAGTAGTGTTAGATGAGATATTGGGAAGAAATTTTTACTGTGAGGCACTGGAACAGGTTGCCCAGGGAATTTGTAGTTGCCCCATCCCTGGAAGTGTTTGAGGCCAGGTTGGATGGGGCTTGGAGCAACCTGGGGCAAACAACAGTAATGAAATTGTTGATGGTGCTCACCAAGGCCCTGATTTTTGTCTGATGGGATGGAGTGAAGCAACTATTGAACACCTAAATCACAACACCTCCCTCTGCCACCTTAGGTAAGCAAACACTCACCAAGTGATGAGCCAAAGGCAGCAGAAATTTGCCTTCCCTGATGCCTTGAGTGGCTACCTAGAAACAGAGACTAGACAGGAATAAGGGAACAAAGGTTGGTATTTATTTGAAAGGCCTTCAAAGGTGCACCCTGGGAAGCCAAAGGCTGCATCCAAAAATGGACCCCAAGATGGACAACAAGTCACGAGTTCCCCACACCTTTATAGGCTTGGTCCATTCGCGTATCAGCATAAATTCACCAATTAAAACTTTAGCTAATGATGTAATTTCCCCGAGATCTTCCCCCTTCTAAGATGTTGTTTTACTCATATTCAGGCCCAGGACAGCCTGGGTGTCCTTGGAGAGCAGGCCCAGAGAGGCTTTGTTATGACCAGAGAACAGAACTTAGCAGGCTACGAGAAACTTTAGTTACACACCAGGCAGTACAGGATCTGAAAAATATAAAAGTTCAAATCTAAGGCATCATCCTCTTTAAATGGACTGCAAATTAATCATGTGTTAGGACTGTAGGATTGTTCTCAAAATGTCCAGCAAACCAGACAAACCTGTACAGCTCAGGGAACTTGATCTGCCTTGGCTCTGGGTTGACAATGACACCTTGTGTGGCCCCTGGCCAGAGCTGGGACCACCACCCTGCTCACTCCAGGGTCTGGTTGTTTAGTTTGTCTCAGAACTCCCTGAGATAAGTCAGCACAAGCATAAATCCCTTCTCACCAAGCTTTGAACCTAAACCAGGAAGAAACTGGCTCATTTCTGCCTCAAATCCCGTGTGGCTGCTGGGTTTTGTGCTCAGGGGTAACGTTACAGGCAGACTGGAGAGAAGGTATCCTTGTAGGTGCATTTCCACCTCCGGGACAGAGCCTTTGGGATTAAGTGTCCAATATTTAGGACACAAAAGGATGCACAGTGCTCAGTCCTGACCTTGCTGTAACCTGTGGAGAAGCAACAAAGATTCTCTTTAACCATGTATGGCATAAACAGCGAGGAACGCGCTTGTAGCAAAATCAGAAAGGAATCTGATTGAGAGCCCCAAAGATAAATGCCACTTTAGGCAATGTTGCTTTAAGCTGTTGATAGGAGCACCATCCAGAGAGGAACTCTGAGCTTTAAGTGTTTCTCTGCTTCTGGGTGGGATAAGGTGTCATGTAAAATGCATTTTGTGTTCTTGTTTCATCTCCCTCTCTCCACTCTTCTCCTGTGAGAAGAAGAGTGCGCACACCGAAAGCATTAAAAACAGACTGCGGTGAGTTTGCTTCACTAACACATCTCCACATCAAAGGCGTTGCTGGAATCTATTGATTCTGGCAGGATTGCAGAAAACAGTGACGTTTTCAGTGAGAAATCATGCACTTCTCAGTTGATTTCGGGAAAGGTTTAAAAAAAAAAAGGGAAGAAAAAAGCTCTACCGTGTGCAAATATTCACCCTACAGAGAGGCTGATAAACTGTGAAATGTTTGAGCTGGCTCCCTCGGTACCAGCAATTACTCAGGGATGACTTTATTGACAGAAAGTGGAGCTTTAGCTTACATGATGTTACAAAAACCTGTCCTATTTAAGTTTTGTTTTCTCTGTTTGCGAATAACATCTGACAGTCCTTGTCTGACCTATTCTTCCCTTCCTATTTCTGAAGCAATGCACCCTGTGCCAGTGAATGGCACTGGGACACAGCCCCATGACTTATCTCAAAAAACCCAGAGATTATCAATGGCCCCAGGTCAGAAGCACAGGGCAGATTGTTGTTGTGCTTTGGGAGTGGCCCAGGCAGATTCACCTCCAACGCAGGCATACCTTGACAGCAGTCTCATTGGAAAATCTACTTCTGCTCAGAAGATCCCTCAGCTATTTCTACTGAAAATACTTCTGCTTTTAACTTTGCCTCATAGACCTGAAACCATTGTATTTTCATGTCACTTTAACTGAAACTACTCAGTTTCTACTGACAATGTCTCTCTGCTGTAGGACCTGTATTACCCTTGTGCTTCAGAGCAAAACCTGAAAAGGACATAGATCAAACCACAGAATGGGAAGAACTGTTTTGTTCTTCTCTGGTTTTGGAGTTTTGGTATTTGTAGGACTCTTTGGCTCTACCTTGTTTGCATCCTGCACATGAACAGCTTCCAAAATGTAAAACCATTAAGGTGTTTTCCAAAGGTACCTGCAGACCACATCTTCTTAGAAACGTCCTCTTTGAGGCCTTCCCAGCCCCAGCCACTCACTGCTTCCATCAAATACAGCCCCTAAACACAAGCCAGCAGCTGCAGCCCCCAGGTGTGGGCTCTGCTGGTGGCACTGCTGTCACTGCCAGCCACAGCTTGTCCTGGCAGTGCTGTCCCTCTGCTCACTAAGGCAGTGGGACCTTCCTCCTCCTGCCTTGCCCACCAGGCCTGGGCTAGGCCCACAGGACACGGTGAAAACCCACCCTCACCTCTCAGTGGGAAGAGTATCTGCCTGGGCACCTAATTACAGTGAGATGGAAAAATGTCCACGAGAGGATGAGGTTAACTTTTCCAATACGTAGCACAACAGTAATCAATCCTTGCATCAATACTTAATTTATCTGTGTCAAGCAGAACAGCTCCAGCAGGAGGGAATGAGATCATCTCTTCCGTGTGCCACGGCCCAGTCACACCGGGTGGCAAATGATGGTTCAAATCCCTTCACTCTCAGACCTTAATTCTCAAAAGCTTGGATACGAGCGTGCTGCTGCCAGGAGGACTTTGACAGGATGACCCCAGCCTTAGCTCCTGCACAGAAGGAACACCTTAACCCCTCTGCAATCCTAACCCCAGACCCCTAACCCCTGAGTAAATACCCACAGGAATCAGTGAGTGTCTTCTTTGATCTTGGGAGAATTTTCAGCTGGCCTCTGATGAAAGGCATTTGCCTCTCGGCCACTGAGTCAAGCCTCTGGAGGAGTTCTCTGCTTCTTATAAAGAGCTGCAGTTTCAGTAAGAGACTGCAGCACTGCCCAGATATCATCCCCCATGAACGTGTTCTTGCACTGCAGTGGCTGCTCAGCCAAGGTATTTGCAATGTTCCTCATGAGATGTTCATTTTTGGGCACCTCCCCGCAGGGACATCAATGGTGTGACTCAGTGACACTGAGAGTTTGCTGGGAAGTGGGGGAGAGCTGCCTGCCACGCACAAGTGGTGACATAAGTGGTGGGCAAATCAGAAACAACAACTCCTCTGTTGCAACAGGAGGTGAAGGTTTCATCTCCCCGTGAATGGTTCCCCTCACAGTGACTAAGCTGTTCCCTTCATCCAGCTCACGGAGGGACTGTGCCACGCACTGTGTATTCCTGTAAACCAGCCAGCTTCGGGTCACCCCATCTCAAGGCTTCTCAGAAGGCATCCCTCAGTGTGCTGGTTTCCTGAAAGATGCTGAATGCAGGCTGAATTGGATTTCAATCACTCTTTCCTTCCTTGTTAAACACCTCCCGTAGGAGTTGCAGCCCCTCGGTTTAGCTGACAGGAAGGTAAGGACATTTCCCTCTTAATCCCTGTCTGTTCATGTGTTCACAGCTTGGGTCTTGCTCCTGAGCTGTGCTGTGTGTTATTACCCCTTTGCTTGCAACACGAGATGACCACCAACATTTTCACCACACTCTTCATTTTCACAGAAAAACTGGTGTTAGTGAGAGCTGTGAACTTAGAGCACAGTGTCTGCTCCTGGGTGCCTCAACCAAAACTGATGCGTTGTGTCACATGTGCACTCTGGGACAGGGGTGCTGGCACGCAGGCCCATCCAGAAAAAGCTATCCCAGGCCAGTTCCAGGAATCACTGAGGAAAACTGAAGAGGATAAATTGGTCCCAGTGGGTTCAACAAATCTCAGATTGCAGAGAGATTCCAAATTAATTGGCAGCCCTTCGTTCTTCAAGGGTTTGTGTTTCTAAGCTTTCAGTGGACCATGGGTGTCTGCTGTTCATGGCTACTTTGGGTTTAGACCTTATTCTCAAGGCCTGTTTTATGACTATCTCATTATCTGAGATGAACATCCAGCACCCAAGTGAGTGTCTCCTGCTGCCCAAGCAATTGTGCAGGCTGCCCCTCCTGTTTTTGGGGACAGGACAAGAGCACGTGCCAACCATCCATCAGAAAGGCGAGTGCATTGCCGGAAGGGGCTCAGACATTGTCGTGATAAGCAAATACAACAGCCTGCTCAGAACACAATAGAGGCTCCAGCTTATTCCTAAATTATTAATGTTCCCTGAGGAGTGGCTTTATAGTGCTGACCTGGGCGCTGTGGGAACACAATCTCTTCCCAGAGAGGCAGTGGGCTCCTCCCCACAGTATCTCCTGGTGGGATCACAGTGGAGCTTGGCCTGTCCCAGGCGGGTTATCCAAGGGGGCAGGACGTGGCTTTCAATGCCACCTGCAGCATGGGGTGGCAGCCCCACGGGTGCTACTGTGGGTGGCAAATGTCCTCTCCCCTGGTTAGCAGGCTGGCAGCACCTTTCCTGATGGGAAATACCATCGTTCACTGCCTTGGGGTTTGCCAGGGGGCTTTTCATCACCACTTTTTCAAATGTCTGTTGTCTGCTCCCTACATGGGAGGATGACAAGCCAGGACTTGGGCTCCCTCACCCCACAGGCTGTGATTCTGCTGTAGAGACACCCCTTAAAGGCTTTTAAAGGTGTTTCAGCTCAGTCTCACTGGAGCCTGGTGAACACCCCAGAGTGCAGGAGCACGGGCACGAAGCTGTGGGACACTGTACAGGGTGGCCTGTGCAGACAGTGGAGGGAACAGGTGTGGGTGAGCTCCTATGGATTTGTTCAAACCCCCAGCTGTTTTCCAGGCAATCCAGATACCTCCACCCTCACAGGAACTGTGCCTCTCCCCAGGGTAGTGCAGCACAGCCATCCCCCAGGCACCCCCAGGACTGGGCACTGGACTCTGGCATGACACGCGTCTCTTGAAGGAGAGGGAATGGCACAAAATGGTCACAACAGGGATTCCCTCTGACAGGTCCTGGTGCTGATCCTGGCTGTGAAGGGGTCCTGGCTTGGCTGCTGGTGTGAAGAGTGATGCTGGAGGGAGTACCTCTGTACTTTGGGGAATCATTGCTAAAGCTAACAGGGAGTGAAAGCCATCCTAAAACGCACCTCTCCCACCACGAGAAACAGCCTGGCAAGAGGGAGAAATAAGTGAATCCCAACAGAGAGGACCTGGGATGAGCTAGAGTGAGTGGGGGAAGAGGAAAGGTGGGGGGAAGGCATTGAGACAGCCTCTACATGGTTCCACTTCCCCCTTTTTCAGTCGTGTGGCAATGCCATTCATTAGGAAACATGAATCAGTGGTGTTTCCCTGCTCTGTGCTTCCCAGAGAGCTGCTGCAGATCTCTGGGAGACCTGGACCAGCTTCTCCCAGCTCCTGCACCGGCACAGGCCGAGGGCTGAGGCAATGGAGCCACCAAGGACTTGCCCTGCCATGGCTGAGCCCTGAGGTTGTCTCACAAGGCTTTTGGAAGCTGTCAGCATGAGCAGGGCTTGGCACAAACACAGCGCTGCAGCAGAGGAAGCTGTGCTCATGCATCTTGCCCAGCAAAGGTGGAGAACGGCATTTTTGGTGTGACAAAGTCACACACACAGTTTTGGCACCTCCTGTCAGCCTAAGAGTTGTCACTGCCATAAAACCTCTGGCAGCAGCAGGGTGTTTGCCTCACCAGAGCTCTACCACATCTCCTCACCTTCTCTGCAAGGAGCCAGGCTTTGACCCTGCTCTCAGGAGACACAGCTTTTCCTGGCTCAACAGCTTCCTGGGGAAGGTGGGTTTACACCGACCCCAGCCGTGTGGGGTGAAGTGTGGATGCCATCAGGCCTGGAGACTTCTGTCAGCAGCTCCTCGCTTCGATGCAGAACACAGCAGAGCTTCAGCCGTGGTCATTGTGTGGCCGAGTCCCCAGCACGGGCTCTGAACCTGGCTGTGACCTCTGCACAATGTGGGCCACGCCAAAATGTCACGTAGGACATCTGGTAGTAGGTAGAGGGGTCCTCGTCCTTGGGCACTTTCCAAAATGACACTGCCCCGGGCAGATGGGGCACTTGGAGCTTTGGAGGTGGGTGACAGCCACACAGAAGAGGGGAAACCATAGCCAAAGTCGTTGATTTCAACAGCAAATGGCTCCAAATTGGAGAGGAAAGAGGATCTGGAGCCTCTGCAGCCATCGGCTCTCTTCCAACACCTCACGGGTGAGCAACCCCAGTGGAAGAGAAGGGTGGGTGGCCCCATAGTGCTCCCAGTCCCCCCGACTCCCCCGGCTCTGTGGGAGGGTAGAAAAGCCACCCCACTTGGTGTCACCTCCAAGAGCCCCTCAGGCCCCAGCAGAGCCCAGTGGTGGCTGCAGCCACCAGCCCCATGGTGCCACAGGACTGTCCCCACAGGTCACAGCCTCTCCTGCACTAGGGCCCTGCTGGGTTTGGTGTGGCCACCGAGGCTGCTGGAAAATGACATTTCAGTCCTGCTGGCAACCTTCCAATTTCAACATTTTTTCTTTCTTCCTTGAAAGAAGGCAAAGAGGGAAGCGAGGCTGAGGTGGGGGGGTCAAAACAGAGCAGGAGGAGCTCAAACCAATGACTTCTGACACTTAGTTTTGCTCAGGCCTCTTAGAAAGGCTTGTTGGGGAATGGGACATTTTGAAATGTCCTACTTAGATGGAAAATGCCTTATCTAGTAAAGAAAGTTAACCTCCTTCTCGTCTGAGACGCCGAAAAAAATTTCCCTTGGCTTCCTTCCACACAGCTGACGGACAACCCCACTCCAGCCCCGGGTGCGTGCCGGCTGCACCGTGTCCTGTCACGGGCACGGTGCAGGGCCATGCTGGCACTCCCCTGGGGCCTGGCACAGCAGCCAGGGTCCCTGAGGGTGGCCCTGCTTCCCCCAGAGGGGAGCTGAGGGGATGGGTGCTGCCAGGGGCACAGGATAGCTCAGAGCTCGCTCCAGCTCTCCACCCAGCTGAGTTTCAGCATCTGCAGAGTGTACACAGATTTAGTTCAAGGTCCCTGACATTTCCATTGGTCACAGTCACCTCAGCCTGCTCCATCTCCATCTCTATCTCCACCTCCATCTCCATCTCCATCTCCATCTCCATCTCCATCTCCATCTCCATCTCCACCTCCACCTCCATCTCCATCTCCACCTCCACCTCCATCTCCACCTCCACCTCCACCTCCATCTCCACCTCCACCTCTCTCCATTTCCAAGGCAAGCCTCTTCCTTCCTCCCAGGAGCACAGCTCCGTCCCCACCTTCCTCCCAGTGCCATCCCTCAGGGATGGAGTTACAAACTGGCTGTCCTCTCCCATCAGGGTAATGACTGCCACAGTTCCCTGGCTGCCTGTGCTTGTTTTGCCTGTGATCCACCTCTCACAGCTCCATCAGGAGAGGTTCAAAGCCAGCTCCAGCCAGTGATGGGCAGCGTAGCCATCTGTCCTAGCCATGATCCACCACCTCAGCAGGTTACCCAGATGGGCAGGGGGGAGCAGCCAGGCTTGGGGAGGGTCTGATCCATGTGTGCAAACACGGCGTGGTCCCTGCTGCTGCGAATAACAAAGGACTTTCTGCAATTACCCCGCATGTTTTGGAAGCCAGGATTTCAAAGCAGCAATCAAGCCCTAATTGATTGAATGCTCACCGCATTCCCGGGAGTGAGCTGCTGCCCCCCGGATAAATGGGAATAAGTCACAGGCAATTAGCGATTTGCCTGAGGTGCTTCTGCCTGTTGGTAATGTCTGGGCTCAGACTCCTCTGGCCCTGTTATTCATTAGACCACACATCCTCCATCCTCTCCCGGTGGCATCCCGACAGCCCTGGCAGGGTGGAAAGAGCAAAATAATCTAACTTCACGTTTATCTAGGAAAAACTTTCCCACAGTCCCTTCTGGCTCTTTTTGTTTTGATTCTGAGGTTTTGTTATTCTGCAAAGTTAAAATAAATCTCGAACTGCAACTGCTGGGCTTTTTTGAACACAGTTGGTTGCTAGAGCATCGTTTGAGGGAAACACATTAAAAAGCAGAACAGTGTGTTTATTGCCAGAGCCGGGCTGGCTGGACCAGGCTGATCAAGTATTTTAAGCACCGTGTGACATTTATGCATTGCAGAGAGCAGTTGTGGTCTCTCTGAGCTTGTGGCCGCTGCTCCTCTTCCTTCTGGACAGAATCTTGTGGCCTCTGTCTCCAACACTTTGATTTGCTATGCAACACAGGTCCTGATTTTCCGTCTGCATTCCCTGTGCTGTTCCTGGAGTGCAGGGGGACCAGGGGGCATCTCCCACCCCCCTGCTCCCCACTGACCATCTCTTTTGCCCGTATCAGCAGTGCTAAGGGCACTCAGTTGGTATCAGTGTCCACCAAGCACTGAATCACACCTCAGTCGTCCCCAGGCCCAGCCTACAACTTGGGAATCAGTGAAGAAATCTTTGTTCTTTCACGCTTTCGTTCCCATTAAAGCCACTCTAAAGCAAACGTCGTTTTCTTTAGGAATGTGGTGTTTTGGAAAAGCTTTTAAGATTGTTTTTATCTTTCTCTTGTTCCCTTTGCTATTCAGTACTATCAAAAGGGACTGGAGCGACATTAATGGAAGTTAAACAGGGTTTTGACCTTCTCTAGAATGTCTAAACCAGCACTTAGTGTCTCCATCTTGCTGCTCATTAGTGTGTTTTGAAAATCCGTCCCATGTGATGGTTGGGATGAGCCGGCCGGAGGGCTCTTTCCAACAAAGCCCCGGAAAAGCACTCTCTTTGCAGGAAAATGGGTCCTTGTAGGTAAATGCAGCCCTTTCCCCCAGACTGTGCAGTAACCACCCAGAGAATTTCTTCAGCTGCACGCACACTGCCGGTCTGTAAAACCCTGAACTTCGCTTTGACTTGGTGTCTATTTGTTTGAGAATATCTTGACCTGCTATTCCGGCAGTGTGGGATGGAAGTGCTCCACTGCTGACATCTGGGAAGCTGGGAGGAAGGGACACTGTCCTCCCAAACCCTGCTGCCCACGGTGCTGTGGCTGATGTGATCCCACTGGGAGCTCTGGGAGAGGGCAGAGCTCCTCCATGTCCAGAATCTACAGTGGGATGGGGGCCATCCAGCACTGAGACCCAGCTCCAAACCCTTCTCCTGCACAAAAGGATCTAATTAAACCCCAGAGGGCTAAACATATACCAAATTAGCACTTTGTTTTGGGATACTACAGATCATTCAGACAGGGAAAGCTGTTGTGTTTCGCTTGAAGTTGTGGCCTTTAAATTGCAATTAGCTGTATCTTCACTCCAATCAAAGTTGTCTCATAACCAAATGGTGTCCTAAAAGCTGATAAAGCAGCATTCCTGACCACTGCACACATTTTTTGAATATCTCAGTGATATGGATTTCATTCCTTGCAGTCAGCGGAAAAACCTCCAGTGACTCACAAGGGATAGGAATCCTTACGAAAATAATCCGTGCTGGAAAACCAACACTTCCCCTCCGCTATCTCTGCTTGCTGCCGGCGGGGGTGAGAGCAGTACAGCCAGACAAGGACTTCTCCTGCCCACACGGGCTCGGGTTACACTGCGGAGCAAGGCAGGCACCGCAGCCCTGCCTCCCCTGCCAGTGCAGCCCAGCACAGACGCGCTGACACCTCTGTCGGCGTCAGAGAACAAATCCGGATGGGAACTCAAAGACCCTGTGTGACTGTTCTTCAAAACCATTTAAAGTGTGATTTCCACGTGGTGTCATTTCCCACACCTCACCTGGCACTGGGAGCCAGGGATGGAGATGTGACCCAACGGAGATGTTCTTCCTGGGCTCAGGCATTTGCACCCCAATCTGGTCACACTTTCGTGGTGCACCTTCAATCTGTGTATTCTGGCATCTCCTTTGCATTGCTGCTGCTTTAGTACAACCCGTGCTTTTCATGGCTGCTGTTCCCATCCTGAGAGTGGGATCTGATAAAGTGGGATGGGATGGGATGGGATGGGATGGGATGGGATGGGATGGGAGCTGTGCAAGCAGAGGAAGCCAGCCCAAGGTGTCAGTGGCATTGCCACCACAGTGGGATGGTAGCTCCCTGGAAAAGCCCATCACAGGGAAACCTTCTCCTCTGGTGTCTGGGATGTGTGAAGCTGATCTCAAAATGCTGAGGGGGGTCCTCCTCCTGGGGGCTTAAGATGAGGAAGGCTTGTGGCAGTAGGAAGCATGGAAAAGGTGCCAACATGACAGAGTGGGGAGCTGCACCCACGCTCCTCCACATCACTCTACGTGGTGCTCCCTGGCACAGGATCCCAGCAGGATCTCCCCTCCATCCACAGGCTGTGCTTCCCTCAGGACTGGCTGCTTAGCTGGAAGCACACCCTGGTCTTTCTAAGACAGAGGAAATCTCCCTTGAAACCAAGTGGCCTCTTGGCTGCAGCTTTATCTTCTCCTTCCTGTTTACTGCGGAGGTCCCTGAAAGGGCCGTCTGTTCCCACCATCACAGCACCCAGCGCCTCTCAGGGATGTCAGGATGGCTCCCACCACCCTGGGAGCCCTGCACTGGCACCTGCCTTCCCCTCTCCATCTGCCCTCACCCTGTGCTGGGCACAGCAGGTCCCCTGGAATGCCCAGCAGCGCCAGTGCCCTCCCTGCCTGCGGGGCTGCCCCTTCCCTGTGCTGCCACCCCACTGGCTTCCTTTCCCGTTTGGTCAAGCTCTTCATCCTGACATTTAAAACTCTGGGCTGAGCAGCCTCTACTCACATCTCAGCTCAGCTTTCCTCCTACTCTTCCTCTCCTCATGGTAGCACCACAGGATCATCTCTTCTTCCACTCTCTTCATCTCTGGCTCCTGCTCCTGCCTCCCACTCCCCATCTCTCCAGGCTGCTCCCTCTGGTCTTGCTTTCACCTGTTGAGCAACTGGCCCATCTTCCCCACACTGCCCCAGAGCTGCCTTCCTTCAGCTTGCCTTTCACTTATGTTCCCTGCTCAGTATTGTTTGTTCCTCTTTTGGGCCTTAAGACAAAAATATCTCCCCACCCAGGCAGCCTGCGCTGCCGGTCAGATTTCCTCGTGAGTTGTGTGAGCAATGTTGTTTATGTGCTGGGCAAATACACTGACCCAATGGGAAAGAGCAGGCAATTCCTATGAAAATGTGTTCTCATGTTACTGCTTTTCATCTAACTTTTTTTTTTTTTTTTTTTAATATATCATTCTCACCAGTTTAATGCTCGGTTTTTATTTCAAAGCACACAGGCAAGCCCCTGCCCTCTGTTACTGAGAGCAGGAGGTTATTGCAGTGTTGCAACTGTCAAAGAAAACTGCCCCCTATATAGAGCAAGATGTGCTGAAAGCCTCAAGGTCACGGCCATAAATCCTGCTCACCTCCCTCTCTCTTGTTTGCTCTCTGCTTAAGGTGTGTCAGGCATTGCTGTGCCCCCATTTCCTCCCTCTGGAGGTACCCACTGGTTTGTTCTTCTGGCAGCAAATCAGAGCAGTAAGTTTGGCCTAAATTATTGGAGAGAGTCCAGAGGAGGCCACCGAGATGATCAGAGGGATGGAGCACCTCTCCTACGAGCAAAGGCTGAGAGAACTGGGATTGTTCTGCCTGGAAAAGAGAAGCTTCAGGGTGACCTCATTGCAGCCTTCCAGCACCTGAAGGGAGCTGACAAGAAAGATGGAGAGAGACTATTTAAAAGGGCCTGGAGCGACAGGACAAGGGGGAATGGCTCCAAACTGACAGAGAGTATGTTTAGGTTAGACATTAGGAAGAAATAAGTTTGGCATGGGACGGAGCCTCTTGTCTGCTCCTCACAAACCCCAGGTGTCAGTCCCCCTCCTGCTGCAGGTGTGGCAGGGCACAGGCAGGAGGTGAGGGCTGTGGCACAGGATGTGGGCCATGCAGACCCCACTGCTTCACCCCTCGAGGGAAATCCACGTCTCCAGCCTCCTCCACAGTGCCCTGACTGCCTCTCTGTGTCCTGGGGGGTGGGTTACTCCCAGTCCCTGGAGTTGTTCCACTTTGCACAGACTCTTTAAATAGCCAGGAGCCAAAGAGAGGATGACCTGGGAGCTCAGAGACTTCCTTGTGTGGTGGGACATGTCACTTCCACCGCCTGGGCTGAGAGAGGCAGATGGGGTTCCCACAGCTCTGTGCCCTGACCACGAAGTGCTGCTGCTGGGTCCCAGTGGCTTTGTGACTTCCCCGTGAAATGTCAGCTGCTGAAGGGGAGCTGTGTGCTCCATGGCTGATTGGAACTGTGTTTCTTTTGGATAAGCCCTCAGCCAGAAGAGAAACCCTGTACTAATAAAGCTGTAGCTTAGAGACAAGCAAGAGCAGATACAGCCTGGAGGGTCCCTGGTGCAGTAGCTCCCTGCAGTCCCCGAGGTGAGTGAGAGGATTTTTGTCTCATTTAAGAGTTATAAAGCAGAGGAGAATTCAGCTCAGTCTCCATCCTCAGGGTGCCTTCTTGAGTCACTGTGACTTAGCTGGCATTGGCCACAGCATCATAAAACCATTGACTTGAGCATGTCTGGCAGGTCTTTGGATGACATCTGGTCCCAGCCCCTGCTCAAAGCATGGCCAACATAGTTCAAACATCTCAGGGACCTGTCCAGCTGAGCCCTGAGTATCTCTAAGGCTGCAGATCACACAGCATCTCTGGTCAGCCTGGTCCAGGGTGTGACCACCCTCACAAGGAGAGAACTTTTTCAAGGACCTAATCAGAATTTCCCTCTTGCAACCCATTTCTGTTGCTTCTCTTGCTGTCCCTGTGCACCTCCACCATGACACCCCTGTCCCCCTGCCAAAGAACTCCAAACCCTTGGCTTGTGCTTTTGAAGTTCTGGCCACTGAAAATGCCAGCTGTTAATGTGGTATTTGCAAAGAACCAAGACAAGCTTTGCTCTTTGCCTATGAGACACAACCCTGGCACAGGAAGTTTCTGATTTGGGACACAGATTAACTGCAGGAGGCTTTGTGCCCAGCTCACCTACCTGACATGTCCAACCCATTAGTGAAGCTTCCATGGTGCAGAGACCTGCCTGTTTCATGTGCCAGTCTTCCCAGGAGTATTGTACCACAACGTTTGGATGTTATTACCACATCCACACAGGAATATTTTGGGCATTTCCATCTGCGCTGGGTTCACTGGGTTCCTGAGGAGCTACTGAAAACATTGCAATGCTCTTCAGTGTGGTGGTGAAAGGACTGAGCCCTGCAGAGTGGTGTCAGAAAGAAAGAGGTTGGGCTCTTGCCACAGAGGAAACGGGAGCAGAAGGATCAAAGTCTGTAACTAATGATGCAAGCTGTGTATCCAAAGGGTACTTCTACCCCTGAGAACACAGGCAGAGCAATAAGCCCGGCCTGGGGTTCAGACCAGGCACAACTTTGTACAAAAAAGGGAAAATAAAGGATGACAGACTCAAAATTACGACCCCACTGGGTTCTGTCTGCTCAGAGCTGCGCAAGATCTTCACAGCTTGGGCCCCAGCTAACAGCAAGATTGTCTTGGAATTACCTCTCCTTTGACTCATGGTGTTCCTGCAGGATGCCTTGACTATAATGTTACTCCTTCCCGAGAGCAATTACCAGGGAAGCGTTCATTTTCACTGTTTAACACAAAGCAGACATTAAACACGCCTCGTGTGCAGGGGAGGGGAATCATCACTCAGTGCTGGGTCTGCTGAGTCAGTAGGGATGTTCTCTGGGATGTGCAAAGCTGGGCAGTGTCCCACTGCTTTCAGCTACTGAGAGCACCTCAGCCCTGTGGCACTCATCCTGACAGACAAAAAAAACCAAAAAACCCACAAACTGATTTTATGGAGCACTTGCTGACTAATTTCTCCACTGTGCAGAATTAGGCTCCTTTCAAGCAGACCTGGGTTGGAGGCACCCAGCTGGAGCAGTCCAAGACAGACCCACAGCGTGTGCCAGCAGCACGGACTGGCAGCTCTGTGTGCCCTTTGTCACTTATTAATGCAGGTGACCTGTGAGTGCCCATCTGGGGCTCATTTACTGCACTGGGCTCCTCCACACCACCTAGGACTGAGGGGCTTGTTCCTTCTGCAGTGACTGTGTGTCAGGGAAGCCTGATCCACGAATCAGTCTCCCTCATGACTTACTCTTTGATGGAGTAGAGGCAAAAAAGGATGTTTCTTCCCAAGACATCTGTGTCAGTCCCTTGAACCAGCAGGGCTTCTGATGTCGGGGTTGTGGTGGAAGCAGAGGGCTCATACTGTTCTTCACCTGTATTTGTTCAAACTCTCTGGTCGTTAAAGCAGAAATTCAGCCTGTTTGCAGAGTCCTGTGTCACTGCTGTTCACTGACCTGGCAAACACATCTTTGTGGTGACATGATTGCTTGATATAAAGGCTGTTTCCCCAGGAGATGGGAGAGAAGGGAGGAGAATGCTGGATCAGTTAGAGAGGTAAAAAGTGCCCATGGTGCAAAGTCTTTTTTTTTGTTTGCTTGTTTGTTGGTTGGGTTTTGTGCATAGATTAATTGAAGTCAAAACCTAATGAGGGTCACTTAGCAGAACATCTAACCCAGTGGGTGGGCAGGCAACCCTCTCCAGGCTCACCACATCCCCTCTGTGGGGGTCCCCTACCAGAACCTTTCCAAATCCTGTGCACACACTCTGCCAGATTTTGCAGACCCTTCATCTTTTTAGCAGGGTGGATAATGAGGATACACCGCTCTGCCGACTGCGTGGGGCTGCTTACGCAGAACGGCGCTGCAGTTTTGGAAAGTGAAGATCACACCAGCACAATCTGTTTGCTGGTGTCCACCTTCTCCCATTGCCTCTGAACACGGGATGATGCTGTAGCCAGAAGCCCAGTGGCCTCAAATCAGGCAGAATACACTGCCCTTGTGCCTGGCAGTTAGCACACAATTACAGAGCAGGTAGGGGATTTCTTTGGACTCAAGGAATGGAGACGTCAGGAGCAGCTGCACTGCTGTTATCACCTATAAAAAACAGCTCTGGGTGATTCCAGGAGAACAAGGAAGATGAGGTAATTATGATTTTGGCACAGTTAGCACTGGCTGAGGGCATTTTCAGTCAAGCCAGGACAGAGAGCTTGTTGTTCCTTCCCAAGGCAGTTGAGACAACTGTCCACGTTAGAGGAGCCCCTTCTGCCCTTCGGAGATCCAGCTGTTGCACAGCCCACGAAAACACCCAGCAGCTGCTGGGGGCCATCCACGAGAACCTGCTGGGCACTTTAGGTGGACAGGATGCAGTTGTCCTAAACTATTTTGGACCTGGAGCACACCAACTATCCCGGCTCCAGAGAGAATGAAAGACTCGACAGCTGCGAGGGCTTTCAAGGATAATCGACTGCATCAGCCAGAGAGCCTGTGGGAGACAAAGATGAGCCATTTGGGAACCCTGGGAGGAGCCATTTGGGATCCCTGGGAGGAACACTTCCCCTTAGACTGCCCCCAGGGTCAGGAAGGATAGAGGAAGGGATGAATGACCAGTTGGTTTTCTTCTGCCTGGACTTTCAGAGCTGGCTTTAAAAAACTCCTGCTGTGAGGAGATCCTGGAGACAAGGGCAAGGAGATTTCCTGGGAGAAGCAGCTGGGAAGGTGCATAGAGCTTCCCATGCTCGGCCTTGGCAGGAGTTAATGGAGCCCAAAGAGACAGCAGGCAGGAAGGGAAGGGTCAAGGCTGCCAGGAGAGGGTTCCTCTGGAGCAGGTCCCTGCAGACTGTGCTTGCTGCCAGATGGCAGCAACAATTGAGGTGGAGGGGAAAATGTGAGATTCCATAAAGCTCTGAAACACACAGAAACAGGGTAAATGCTACAATTTTAACTTTTAACTTTCTTCCTTTTTTTTTTGTTGTTTTTTGTTTTTGTTTGTTTTTGTTTTTGTTCTAGTCTGACAGTTGCTATTCCTCTCCCAAGGGTTTCAGCCAGGCACACATCCCACTGGCACTTGAGCAAGCGGGAAGCCCAACAGGAATACCTGTGCCTGTGTCCAGCAGGGGTCACTGATGATTTTCGTGCTTTTAAAGCTTTTTTCCCCCCACTTCTTTCTGTCTTTTTTTGGGGGAGTCTGCCATTCCAAGAAAACATCCATGTTGTGGGTAGGAATGCCTTGGTGGAGCCAGCTAGGAGTGTGGTGAAAGGTCCTCTCAGGGATGCCTCGAGCAGTGGGACAGCAGCGGTGGGACAGATGCAGGAGATGAGCAGTGCAGCATCCCCCTCACACCAGGGCTGCTCTGGGGCAGTGTCTAGAGTTAAACTCATGGCCAGTGGACCAGTCTGGCTGGGAAGGTCCTGTTAAACAAGACACCCCGTGCATCCAGCACAAGTCTCCAGCTCTCTTATGCTACTCCAGTGATGAAAAGTTGCTGCCATTTCTCCAGGATAGGACCCAGCCTTTTTTGTCTTAGTTTATTAGGACGACTTGTTTATGGCTCGCTGTGTTTTTATTGTGTTTACTAACGGATTTTATGCAAAACAATTCACCAATGAGACTCCAAAGGCCACCAGCCTGCACTGGTGATGCTTCTGCAAAGTTTCCCTGTCCTTCCCGGTGATATTTGCCGGGGCAGTGCAGGAATGTTGCTCCCTCTGTGTCAGGACTTGATGATATAGAGGTGCACATAAACTCCACTCTGCTCTCCTCTAACGCCAGGAAAACAGCTTGCCATTAACAATGTGCCCAAGAGACATTTTCTTTCTGTATGCTGATGAAGCTGAATGCAGAGAGAGTTTGTTATCACTGGAAATTCCTCAGTGAATGGCTTCGGTGGCTGGCGCTGGATCACCCAGTGAATTGCACTCTGATCATGCCTTTGCTATTCATTTCCCATCAGGTTTGGCCTTGGCATTTTTTTCTGATTCCCAAACCAGTATTTCCTTTCCATAAACGTTGCTGCATTCTCTCTGAACGCTCACATGGCTGCTGTGTTATTTAACAAGACTCCTGTTTGAGAAAAACGGCAAAAGAAAAAAAAAAAAAAAAGAGGAGTTTCTGAATACCTTCCTGTCTTGTGAAGATGCAGCAATAGATGTTCTCACCACAGCCCCATCCTACTTGTGGTGATGAGTGTTGCTCCTTCCTGTACTTTGTCCCAACTATGCTGCAAGCTTGTATTTACACAACTCAATGCATGTTCTGTAAGGCAGATAATTCCACTTTTCCCAAAAGTACTTCTATTGCTAACAGAGAAGGCACATATTGCTTTATGACTTATCCCTTTGATTTCAAAGGTAAGAAACTTTTTTGTCTGAGGAAAATATTTATCAATATCAGCTGTAGGCTAAAGCCTCAAATGCCAGGTTAGACTGCCTTTGATATTACAAACCAGCAGAATAATTTCATGCTGTCCAAGGAAGGAACATGAAAATATATTGACTTTCTTATCTAGTATCTTGTATTAACAAATGAGTCTATGGAAATGTTTGGCCATCACATCAGTTTTTATTGGCACGTAGTGAAGCAAAAAGATGTATCTGGATGCCTTGCAGACTATACACCTTTTTACCACCAGTTCCCTCATTCCCAGATCATTCCCCCTGATGGGATGTGCCATCTGCAGCTACAGGGTGGGGTGTCCTCACACAGATCCAGCAGAAGATGTTTTGCACTGGAACCCACTGCAAATCTATACCCATCTTGTTCTCCTTCTTCACACTGTTCCTCCTTCCATTACAAATTACAAAATTTAGAGGTTTTAATGCCAAAAAACCCTGCTGCTGACATGAGGGACATGACTTACCAAAGTAGGAACATGCTGACTGGAGGAATTCACGTCACAGATCTCAGCTCCTATGGAAGCATCTACCCAAAATTTGCAGATGAGTTCAGTTCCTGACTTTCTCACCCTTGCTTGCAGTGAGAATTTCTGCATAACTAGGTCTCTTCCTAATCTGACTCTCTGCATCTAATGCATCTAGAAGTGTTATTCTTTAAAATAAATGCCCAGAGAATATGATCTTGCTATCCTCAGACAATTAGGACACCTTCTAAAAGGCATGACTTTAGACCAAGACACCTGTCTGTCTTCACCAGCAAGAGGAGCAGTGGCAGATTTAATTGTAAGGGTTTGCTCCCGGTACGTCCAACGAGACTGGGGAACCATCTGCCCAACTGAAAAGCATAAATTAAGCAGGGAAAGAGAATCTGTGTCACTGATCTTGTGAGAGGTGACTGGTATCGACAGAGAGGAAGCAGTTTGAGCCAACTCGAAAAATTATCAAGAGGGTGCAACAGGAAGACTTCTTGAAGACAGCATGTCCTGCTGAGTGTGAGGACAAAGCCTGTGCTCTCTGGTTGGACCAGCTCTGTAACAAGGGGAGTAGCTCTAGCTGAAGCATGAACATCTGGTTTCCCTTTTGAGGAGTCACAATCACTCTGCTCCAGTAGCACAAACTGCTTACTTCACCCCAAACTTAAAGCTCTTGTGAAACCATCGCTGGAGAACCATCTGGTTTGGAGTTGTCTTGTCAGTATCTGTCTTGTGAAAGATATTTTCAGGATGTCAACAAACAACCCCATCCAAAAAGTTCTTCCATGTTTCTTGTCATCCATGATGGCATATATTTAGATGCCATATGCCCTGTACTTTGCTTCCCTGGAAACTCAGGGCTGGCTTGTGCTAAGAATTGCACATAAGAAATTTCCCATGTGTTACTGCTCATAGGTTCTCGCTCAGCCCTGGGACTGGAGCGTAACACACGTGTGCAAGTTTGAAAATAGATTGTCTTGGTGTCCCACTCACAGCCTGTGAGCCCACCCACCTCCCCCACTCCTGCTTCCTTGGAGTCATTTCATCAGTTGAGACGCACAAAGCAGGAATTTTTCTAAGCCTTTGTCCTCTGGAATGTTATTTATTGTCTTCGCCTCCATCGCAGCCCACGTGCAGAACCAGTGTGTAAGAATGCATCATACGTGATTCAAGGCCACGCAAAAATTCTGCTGAGCCTCTCCCAGCGGCACCAAAGGGAACCTTTGTGTGGTGTGTGGCTGCAGAATGCCAGCCTCCCAGTGTGTAAAGTGCATTTAGCTCCAAACAACCCACGTGCACACCCAAAACGCCAGAGGACTCCTTACAGCCGTGGTCCAGAAAGTGGTGTTTTGTTCTGTGTGCCTGCTCTGCCTGACTCCAATTTCCAATGCAATTGGAAATGCCAGAGACGCAACTCCCAAGGAACGTAAGAGCAGGATTACAGTTTTCCTGACATGGGAGGGGGGTGACAACAATGCAGCTGACGTAGGAGGGGACGGATTACAGCGCATCTGACAGAGCAGCAATTATAGGAAATGTATTTGCAGGGATGGATGGATGGAAAACGAATTGAATATGCTGTTCCAGAGGAGGACAATAAAGGTGTGTTGCAACAGTCCTTCCCCCCGCTGGAAAGCCGCATTTCTCACTTTGTCCACCGGCACAAACAATCTGTGCTGCATGGCAGGAAATACCCGACGCAAATATCGCATCAATCTCTAAGGAAGGATACCTGTTTTCGTAACTTGCTCATTGACGAAGGGCTCTTGCTAGTGGCTCAGACAATAGGTGGATATATCAGGTTTTCCCTGTGGGATAACTGTACCACCGGCACCGTGCTGTAAACGCAACTTTCATTTTGTTTCTGTTTTCTTTCAGAGTGAGCGAAGTAGAGGAGGGGAAGGGGGAGGGGAGAAGCTCCTGATTTTTTGGTATGCCGTAGACAAGTGGCATTAAAACCCTCTTCGGAGGAGGCTGTGCAGATCCCCTTGCCTGGCAGAGGTACAGGCAGGCACAAGCAGATGAAGCAATTACCTGGGACTCCGGGAAGCGATTGCCTTTCCATTTCAAGCTGCAGCAAGCGCACGGTGGGTCTCAGACTCTAATGCATGAATATAGAGGAATGGTGAGGGGGCCCTTATTAATTCTGTCCCTGGGGAATGATTTGGAGCTTTCCGCATGAGTCACTCACCAAGTGAGGGGAGGGGAGCGGAGGCTGCAGCGAGGGGACATCAGAACTGCCTCGCTCAGGTCGCTGTTTCCAGCACAGCCACCAACAAAGAACATACGTGTGTGTGCAGTGAATTCCATTGTCTCGGGATGCTTCCTGTCGGGCACGTGTCCACAGTGCCCGCAGCTGCACGGCCGGGGCCACCCGCATCCTATGGCACTCCTGTAAAACGCAAAGGGACACTTGGGACCGCCAGTCCGAGAGGAACGAGGCTCAATTCCCTTCCTGCCCTCACGGATTGTCCCTCCAGCCCAGCACGGGAGCAGACATCCAGTCCCTGCGCTGGCTGAAGGATAACTGGCGGGTCTTTCCAGGTGGGAACACCTCATGGCAACCCCAGCAGCCGTAAGGACAAGGACAACACCCTTCAGTCTCCTGCCTGCCCACGGGAAGGTTCCCAAACTCGTTTCCCAGCACTCCCATCAGGCTGGCAGAATTTCCCCAACTCTTTTGTACAGATCCCAAAGAGACAAGATCCCACACAAGGAGAAGGGGAACGATAATTTCACAGGAATGAAATCCCCTGTCAAATGGATCGTGGACATGCCTCCCTCCCACCTCTGCTCTCATATCTGAAGTCTTCTTAGCATTTATTTTTTGCTGGAAGCTGGCAGCTTCCGACTGCTCTTACACTGCTAAACTTCCCTGATAAGTTGTGGCCTAAAAAAACCCCAAACAACAAAGCAACACACGAGCTACTACAGTGTGTAGGATGTTTCAGGGAGCAGTGAGAAGCAATACACACTTTGAACAGAAACTGCTGGCGAAGAGTGGCAAAGCTTGGGAGTTGCAGAAAGCAGCTGATGCTGTTTGACCTGCTCTCTGTCCACATTTCATCTGGGAGTGGGAGGATAACATTAAACTACAAGTACTAATCTTATAGAAAGTCCAGCCTGACAGAAAAATCACATATAAGTATAAACTGTATTAAACCCAGTATGTATGTAACTTTATTTATACCAGCCGTAACATTAACATTAATCACTTAATTTCAGTGTGAAGGATGGAGTTAAAGCTCTTTGCCTGAGTTTAGGACACACAAAGGTATTTCCCAGCTCTGCCACAGAATTGCCTCATCACCACCATGGGCAAGACACCTCATCCTTGTAGTCTCTTTGTCCTCCCAGTAGTAAAGCAGGTAAAGTGGGGGAAATTACACCTTTTCCTTCTCTTTTGTGCCTTTTGTCTGTGAAGATTGTATGGTCTTGGTGGGAAAGTGCCATTTCCAAGAGTTGGTCTGCAGGCACCTGAATTCCTGGTGGTTCTGCCCAGGAAGGTCCCTGCCTGGCTGATCCTGATGCCAACAGTGACAGCAGCTTAACACAGATGTGCTCTGACCCAGGGGCCTTTGGTCCTCTTCAGTCAAATTTTGGTAGGATGAGTGCTTTACCTTGCAGGATACCTTGAACATGGATGTTTTAAGAGATGTAAACAAAGTGACTTTCATCTAAATTTAAATAGGCACAGTTAGATTACAGATGTGTATTCCCTTTTACTACCATCACCACCTTTGGCCATTAAACTTAAACAACTGGAAAAAACCCGAATTCAAAAGCCATTGTTCCATGTTGGCCGTTCAGCTTCTGCATTTTATTTATCCTCGGCAATGGAAATACCCGGTGCCATTTCTCTTTTTCTACACAATTTTTTCATGTATTTGTTGCCAGTTGTCAGCCAGGCTCAAGTGTCCCGGCACTGTGGAGCACTGTAAGAGTGACAAACACGGAAGGGAAATGATTACAATGAAACAGAAACGCTCTCAAGGGCATAGACCACCTTGTTTGTTCTGTGTTTGTACTTCCCTTCATACAAACAAAGACACTCAGAGCCTCGGCATTAGTGGCAGATTTTGTAGCACATTATATTTAGGGGAGTGGAGAACTCAAACATAGCTGGTGGTGACCCCTTCAGAAGCAATTTCCTAGCCCTAGATAAGGAGGAATGATGAAGAGAAGCTCTGTGTCCCTTTATCCTGCAAGACAAGCTCAATGTATTATGTCAGTGAGATGTCATCGCCTCATTAATTATGAAATGTCATAAACTTTAATGACAAAAGATCATTGTTGTGATGGTAATTATGTAACCGTGATGCAATGTTATGACCAAAGACATTCCAGTGGTCTGAAATGTATTTGTGGATACCATTGTGGTGCCTCAGTGAGGACATGCTAGCTTTAAAGTATTTTTGCCAAAATTGCAGTGGCAGCCTGGATTTTTTCAAATTCAAAGACACTTTGAAGTCATATTAGAAACAGTCACGCACCATTTTTTTCAAGATAATGCTTTTGTCTTTGAAATAAGCCTGCGAGTATTTTAGTTGGTTATCTCATCTTCTTTACTTCAAATGTCGCTGTAATTTTTGTAATGTGACACCTTCCATGTCACTTCTTTTTAGGCCAGAGTCTAACTTGGTGTGACCAGAAACACCTCTATTGACTTCAGCAAGGTTTTACTCGATTAAATTGTGTAAAATAGTCAAAACAAATCTGACGTCCAAAATAATCACACTGGTATTTTCTGGGAAAAAAACAAACAACAACCCCAAAAAACAACCAAAAACCACAAAACCACCACCCCCCCAAAAAAAAAAAAAACAAAACCAAAAAAACAACCTACAACTGTACTGCAAGTAGTGCCCCAGCAAACCTGCCACAGAAAGGCAGGCTGGCTTTAATTTCGTCCGTGGAGGGTGAAATGGGTAGAAAGGAATGTCCCCACTTCTCAGCTTGTTTTCTTTTTGCCAAGTGAAGAAAGTTGCTATTGTTGTTAGTTTGTTTTGAAACTGATAGAGAATGCTGAGTGAAATGACTAAAGACTGAATTGCTGGAAATATCTTCGAGATGAGCTCTGGAAGGAATCAGTCTCCATGTGCACTCCCCTCCACAGATCGTGCTGCCCTCAGGGAGGGAGCACAGAGCTGCTGCAATGGAAAAACTCAGCACTTGTGTCCTCCCAGTTTCTCCCTCTTCCTAGAGGAATCACAGGGACACCCTCGTGGATATGCTCTGAAAAAGTGCCTCTCCACTCTCCTCGCTTTCCTCCCCCGATGATGAACAAGCCAGCTCTGCAATTACACCTCTCCCGGGTAGCACGGAATCATCCAAGGTGACTCCTCGTCCAGGATGTCTAAAACACCAGAGGGCAGCAAAAGTGTTAAAGCAGAAACTGCAAAAGCCTCAACCTTCCCAAAGCAGCACCTCTCCGAGCCGATAAAGCTCGGTTGCGTAAGAGGTTTGTGATGCCTTCACGGCATTCACAGTGAAAGCGGCAGAAAAACGATGCAATTATTACGCTACCAAAATTGTGCAGTGGTTACTTCTGAGCGGTGCTGCTGGAAGCTGTTTTTACCTGGATGAATGAAAACGGAAGAGAAACAGCAAAAGGTTGCTGAGAATAATAGATGTAGGGGGTCTTTAATTCCCAACAAATGATACAGCAGTGTTATAACTTTAGGAATTAGGTGCTCCCTCCTTCACTGCAGATGCTCTAGATCAGAGGTCCCTATAAGTCCCTGTAAGTACCTTCCACAGGGAGCAGCACTTGCCAGTCCTTCTTGCCTCTTCCATCCAAGCAGGTAATTAAAATTAGGATAGTGGATCCTCCTCTGGTGAAATCTTACACCCTCCAGGAAGTCCCATGGCACAGGTGTCCACCTCTCATTAGGATGGGAAAATTGTGAGATGTTGGGGAGAGCACCAAATCCAGTCCTCTTCTTCTCATTTTGGAAGAAGGAAATTTTGAGTCCTTTAAAAAGGAGTAAAAATGTTCCACTCCTAGCTAGGGCTGGATGTCTTTGAGTGTTCTTTCTAAAAAGACCAGCTCTGTTTGCCATTCTAAAACACTTAATCAATTTCAAATGAAAACAGCGACTATAATTAAAGGGAGGAAAATCCCACCACAGCAGAGGAACCATTATTAAGGTAATTTTTTTCTTTATAACTCCTGGGGCACTGTTCACATGCAGCTGCTACCGTATGTGCTGTTTGTGCGTCACCTCCTCTTCATCAGCTCCACAGAGAATATACTGTTAGCTTAATAATAACAATAATAACAATAATAACAAGTCAGCTTTTCATGTGAGTTATTCAAGGCACTGTGTAAGCACTAATTGAATGCTACAATAGCCCGGGCTGGCTCTGTGCTATTCCCCTCTTTACAGCACATGCCACAGCAGTCCTGTGACTTGGGTCACACCACGGAAGCAGCTCCTGTCCTTCAGCTCCTGACCACTAGCTCTGCCCTCTCCCAGCTCCATGCAAGCCCTGAAGAATGCCAGCCTGCCTGCTCACAGAAAGCAAGCATTGGGACAGCGTGGGTTTTGTGTAAAAGCAAAGTTTGGGTGTTCATTTCAGGTGTTGTTTCTCCGTTTTTCTAACAGAAAGAACCTGCAGCATGAACACTAAAACTTCACTAAAATATCCTAATGAATCTCTCTCAAGCACGTTGATGATACACAGCTCATGGATCGTGTAATTCGATTTATGCAGAGCACCACATCTTCCTCACCCCACCTTTAAGTTTACAAAAATGGACAGAAAGCTTGCTTTCCTCCCCTTGTGGGTCCCTCCTGAACCCTTTAGGAGTCATTCAGGACTTTAAGGAGAACATCAACAACGAGTGAAAACAATCTCAGAATCCCAGAACAGTCAGGGTTGGAGTGATCTCTGGAGATCACCGAGTCCATCCCCCTGCCCAGGCAGGGTCACCCAGAGCAGTGACACAGGGACACATCCAGGTGGGTTTGGAATGTCTCCAGACAGGGAGACTCCACACCCTCCCTGGGCAGCTGCTCCAGGGCTCTGCCAGCCCCAATGTAAAGAAATTCTTCCCCATGTTGAGGTGGAACTTCTTGGAGTTTATTTCATGACCATTGATGCTGGGCACCACTGAAGAGTCTGGCACCATCGTCTGACACCCACCTTGGAGATATTTGTATGTATTGATTAGATCCCCTCTCCATCTTCTCTTTGAAGAGAGTTTTACTGAGTGCTTTGAAATTTTCAGCGTGAAGCAGAACTTTTCCACCTTATTTCCAGCAGTCTGGCAAATCCAATTTGCATGGTGCCCCTGGATGGAAGAGGAAGGTCATCTCCCAGTGTGCCTTGGGCTGTGACAGTCAGGGGAGAGGCTCAGACTAAGAGGGAGAGTTTTCCAGTCAGAAACCCATCTGCTGATTGAAGCAAACCACGTCTTAAAAGAGCACAGACTGACTGCAATAAAGAAGATAAAGCTGAAAACCAGATGTGGCAGGCGTCATTCAAGACTTATTGTTGAGACTAGATTGGAATTTGACTCCACGTGTACAAACATTTTGGTCACCTGCTGTGTGGAGGCTGAAGATCTCCCTGTTTGAACCCTGTGCATCTGCTGTTTCACATTCGACCTTGAGAGGAGTCTCTTGGCTGAGGTTCAATCCTAAACAACCTCCTTAAGCCTCGGTGTGCCAAAGGGAAACTTCCCAAGCCTCGCTTCCAGGCTGACCAGAGATAATGGCACTGCAGGTGCATTGTGAGTGCAGAGTTGCAATAGAATCACAGAATCACAGGGCTGCATTCATGGACCTATTGGAGAGAGTCCAGAGGAGGCCACCGAGATGATCAGAGGGATGGAGCACCTCTCCTACGAGCAAAGGCTGAGAGAAATGGGATTGTTCTGCCTGGAAAAGAGAAGCTTCAGGGTGACCTCATTGCAGCCTTCCAGTACCTGAAGGGAGCTGACAAGAAAGATGGAGAGAGGCTATTTAAAAGGGCCTGGAGCGACAGGACAAGGGGGAATGGCTTCAAATTGACGGAGAGTATGTTTAGGTTAGACATTAGGAAGAAATTCCATACTGTGAGGGTCGTGAAGCACTGGCACAGGTTGCCCAGAAAAGCTGTGGCTGCTCCATCCCTGAAGTGTTCAAGGCCAGGCTGGATGAGGCTCTGAGCAACCTGGGATAGTGGAAGGTGTCCCTGCCTATGGTAGGGGGTTGGAAGTGAAGGATCTTTATGGTCCCTTCAAACCCAAACCACTCCATGATTCTAGATAGATTTTATACATATAGGATGTCTATTATTTCTTCTATTGCTGTCGGCGCCCAGCTGGTGGACCCAGAGGGCTGCTGTCCCCAGATCGGGGTGGCCCTAGCCCTTGAGGGAATACTCTGCAGCATCCCCTCCACGACACCCTGGAAAGCAGGGACAGGGAGCCAGCCTTGCGCAGGGGAAGGCGAGTCCGTTTCCTGCTGCAGGCACCGGTGCAAAGGGCGGGCATCCGCAGCCCCCCGCGCCTCGGCGTCGGGAAAAACGCTCCCGTGCGGGGCTGCGGCCGCGCCTTCCCCGCCGCCGGCGGGACTTCCCCGTCACACCGCGCCAGAGCTGCCTCGGCGGCCGGGGACACCGGGGCTCGGCACCCCCGCCGCGGTCACCGGGGGGTCACCAGCGCCAGGTGCCGTCGCCGGGGCGGCGCCGCAGTGGCGACATCGCCGCGCCGCGGGGAC
>VZRO01007552.1:114827-127067 GCA_013397915.1 Daphoenositta chrysoptera
CTCTGCGCGGCCGGGGCGGCTCCGCGGCTCCCGGGCGCTGCCGCCGGGTCCGGGCGGGCGCTGCGCGGATGCTCCCGTCCTGAGGCGCGGCCAGCGCTGCCGCCCCCCGCCTGAGCCATGGTGATCATGTCCGAGTTCGCCTCGGCGCCCGCGGCCGCGCACGGCCAGCAGCGGCCCCTGCGAGTCGGCTTCTACGACATCGAGAGGACGCTGGGGAAAGGCAACTTCGCCGTGGTGAAGCTGGCCCGGCACCGGGTGACCAAAACGCAGGTGGGTGCGGAGGGGCGGCTGTGCCGGTGGCAGCCGGGCTGGCGGGGCGCGGGGAGGGAGCCCCGCGGGGATGCCGCGCTTCGCGCGGGCTGCGAGTTTTCCCGCTGTGCGGAATTAAAACTCAGCCAGAATATGTGCGGAACAGCCGGCCCGGCTGCCGCAGTTCTGAGTGCTGCTGTAGCTTCGTGGAGGTAGTTTGCTAAAACGCCCCGCAAATAAAGGATGTCTTGAAGACTTTGGATGTTTCGGGTTGTTTTTTTTCATTCGGTGTTCTTCAAGAACAAAGGGCTTGGGGTGTTATTTGCAGAAATAATTTTTTCATGGGCGAGCAGCCGTATTTATACTTCTAGTGCATGTCAAAATCGCCTCAGTCACTACAGTAGGAGATAGTCTGTTACAGGAATCTGTTTTTCACTGGCATGGGACGGATTAAAAGATTTACGGAATCCTGTCCAGTGCTAATTTCTGCAGTTCTGTTCGCTACCTTACGTGTAATCCTTTGACGTAGAAAAGAAAAACGAAAACGTTCTGTGCCGCGAACTCTGTGCGGTTCAGAAGAACGGAATCAGCTTTGTCAAGTCCGTACTTTAAAAGCTACTTTAAAATCTACTTTAAAATCTACTTTACTTGGATTTTGTGAGTGGTGTGTTTGTGCGATGGTGTGTATTTTTTAGTTGTTTTTAAGATATCTTAACAGTGAGAGTACCTGTTTTGTAATACCTGGGGTTGTTATTATTTAAATTTGCAGGTTGCAATAAAAATAATAGACAAAACAAGGTTAGACCCAAGCAATCTGGAGAAGATTTATAGAGAAGTTCAGATAATGAAGCTTTTGAATCATCCCCACATTATCAAGTTATATCAGGTAAGAGTTCAGCTTTGAAGTGCAGCACGTAGATAAAATACGCTTGTGGTCTTCTCTTGCACGTGATTTTTGCATCTAATATTTGCAGAGAGAATGCATACTGAAATACTTTTTGAAAAACCTTTGAAATAAACTGGGTGTCTCCAAAGTCATTCTTCATTCTTTGAACAAGATTCTGGTACGTTAGGCAGCTTTTTGACAAAATGCACTGTAAATTTACAGTTGAAACCAGGCTGACGTTTGTTTCAGATTGAGGAATGAGTTATCTGAACTTCTATGATTAACTTGCCTTTCCTTGCCTTTCCTATGACCTTTACTTTTCCCAGTTTAGAGGACTGGAACTTCTTATGTGCATTAGATAAGAGGAAGACTTAAACTCACGTTGGGTGGTAGAGAAGGAAGCACTACAGTTGAGTTTGCCTTAAGCGGAAGGAATTTAAAATCACTGACAATTAAACCAAATTAATCTTAGTAGAAAGTCTAAGTGGAAATTTAATCAAAGAATTCGATTAGTGAGAAAGGAAAAGGTTGTAAATGTTGGTATCTTAGAATATGCCAAAAAATGACCTGTTTGGTTGTTCTGCTCCAGTTTGTGTAGTTTTTAAAGTGAATTTTAAGTGTCTTTCCCCTGCAGAGTTGCACAACATGAATTTTGGTTTAGATTTGTTCAGATTCTGCACTGATGGATATTTTTAACCCTAGGAACAAATTAATGTTGCGTGCAGAAAACAGAATCCCATTTGTCTTGTGAGCAAGGACTGCTTTGCAAATTCTAAATGTTAGATCTGAGTAGCCGTTGGTGTAAGTTCCTCTTAATCATCTTAAATAATGCCGTGTGGATTTAAGAAGAGGATGACAGAACAGTTTGAGTTGGAAGGGACCTTTACAGGTCATCTGGTGCAAGATGAGCACCATGAGCAGGGCAGAGGTGTCAGTCTCTCTGGACCTGTCTGAAAGGGCAGAGGGGAGAAAGGTGGAGATGGATGAAGCAGCAGGTCTGAAAGTCCGTGTGCAGTAGTAAACACTATTATCAACTGATTTTACTGCTGGCTTCGTTAGCTTAAAAACAAAAAAAAAAAGAAGAAAAAAAAGAGTTTTCCTAACATGTAAGGCTGAGGAGCCAGTAAGGCAGGTGCTTAGGCAAGGCGTTATTTTAAAAGACCTTGACACACACGAAGTGTTTGTATTTATAGCGTTAGCCATCATAACAAAAATGATTCTGTGTTAACAGCTGACGTCAGGGTTGCCCATGGGGCAGTATAGGACATTCGGAAACATTCTAACAGTTCGGTTGAGTTCATTTCAGTGGAATGATGTGGGTGAAAAGACTGTTTCGGAGCGTGTAGAAAAGCAGGTTAAATTCCATCTCGTTGAACCACTTCGCTTGATGCAGCACATGATGTTGCTAGTGAACCATAATTTCTTTTCAGTGAAGTTTTCTTTTCTTTGTTGTCGTAACTGATGCTTTACCTGCTTGGTGGAGGCTGAGAAGCAGGGATGGAATTAGATGACATACCAATGCAGGGTGTGTGTTCTTGTCTTATTTCATCATTGTTTTAGTTTCAGCACCGCGTCTTAATTTCATCCAGCTGGCAACTTTCCCAGAACACTTTCCTTCAGTTTTTTAAACTGGGAACCTCTCTTCCTTTGCTCCTTGTTTGTTTATTTTCATTTCGTGTCTGTGTGTACTTGTAGTGAGGGGAGGAAAGTCTTTGAAAAAGGTTACATGTTGGGAGCCTGGAAGTTACAGCCTTTGAAGTAGAATTGAGGCTTTTTGGATTGTTAACCTGTTGTGAGCCTCCTGCTTCCAAAACAAAGTATCTGCTCCTCGAGAGGGAAATGTTTCCAGGGAAATGTTGCATTCTGCAATCTGAAGTGCAACATTTGAAAGGTGTGCTGTGGTAACCGAAGATGAACTTGGAAATACTCAGCATTTCTCATTCGTTGTTTGGATTTTAGTTCTTTTTTTTTTTTCCTCCAAAGGCAAAAATTGTGAAATAGCAAAGCAAGTTGATACTAGATTGATAGGCAATATATTGACAGTTGTTGATGTGCATCAAGCACTGCTGTTACACAAACAGCAGCCTGTTATCACTTGCTCAGGAGGCTCCCCACGTCCCAGCCAACTCCAAACAGGAGCAGGGGATTTGATACCACTTCTTGCCTTGTCCAGGTTGCAGCTCTCTCTGCTGATCTGAGGCCCCACCAGCCTTGAGACAAAGACCACTTTAGATAAACTTTTAAGTGTCTTTGCATGTTCAAAATATGGCACATTAATCGTAAAACTATAAATGCATATTTTAACAAAAGGGGAGTGTATGAAATTATCTAAAGACTCATCTGCTATCTTATGGAGATTAGGTAGCGTGGTAAGGGTGAGGAGAACAATGGCCTGGGAAACCATTGTATAATGTAGGCACATAAGCCTTGATTTGTTATCTTTTTCATTACCAGTTTGCTTGGAAAGAACACTGTGGTGCAAAATTAGATGCCTTTACTGCCAGCTGCTGCAGCAAATATATAATTGAAGTGATATATTTGAGAATTCACATAGAAGAATAAATTAAACTATAGAGTTCTGCATGGTGTTCTTTTTTTTTTTTTTTTAATATCATGTCTTCTCGTGTCTTCACAGGTTATGGAGACAAAGGATATGCTGTACATTGTTACTGAGTTTGCAAAGAATGGAGAAATGTTTGGTAAGTCCTCACTGATGGAGCTCACAGTTCCTTAGATTTAGAAACCGTGGCTTTGTCATTCCTGAGTAACAGATATATTCTGATTAAAAACCTAGGGCTTGCACTGTCAGCTGTCAAACAGCAAGTGCAGCACCTGCAGGATTATGAAGAATTTCCTCGGGGTGTTTCTAAATCCTGACTGATTTTTTCTCTCAGATCACCTGACCTCCAATGGGCACCTGAGCGAGAGCGAAGCACGGAAGAAGTTCTGGCAGATTCTCTCAGCAGTGGAATATTGTCACAGCCACCACATCGTGCACAGGGATCTCAAAACAGAGAACCTCCTGCTAGATGCTAACATGAACATCAAATTAGCAGGTAATAGGAAGTAGGAGGTCTCTTTATAAAGAACATCAGGCATGTAGTCACGTTGGGTCTCCCTAGGATGATCCTATAAATGTATTTGTATTTGTGTAACTGAAAATAAAACAGGAGTTACAGATATTTCTCAGAACAGATTTTGTGAACAGAAGGGAATAGCTTAAATGAATGGGCAGAAAACAAAGCAACACATCTGTTCCTTTCTCTCAGTTTTCTGCTACTTTTGAAATATTAGTATGTGGTCGAGGGTTGTTGTCTTACCCCAGATTTTCACTTTTATTTCAGACTTTGGCTTTGGAAACTTCTACAAGTCGGGAGAGCCCCTCTCCACTTGGTGTGGAAGCCCACCCTACGCAGCTCCAGAAGTTTTCGAAGGCAAAGAATATGAAGGACCTCACCTTGATATATGGGTGAGCGTGCTCTTCCTCAGAAACTGCATTTCACAATTTATGAGGGTCTGTGGGCCTTCAAAATCACTGTTTTTCCTGCAGTCACTGATGTGCTGTGCTGTTTTCTCTTGGCAGAGCCTTGGGGTGGTCCTGTATGTCCTTGTCTGTGGTTCCCTGCCTTTTGATGGACCCAATTTACCAACCCTGAGGCAGAGAGTGCTGGAGGGGCGGTTCCGCATCCCATACTTCATGTCCGAAGGTGCTTTTTTTTTCTGATCCTTAATGTTAGAACAGCTGCCATAAAGGAGTAGCTGTCCTGTTTGCAGCTGGCAATTACTTTGCCTTTATGTATCCAGTAGTTTCTGCAGGGCAGAACAGGTTTTCTTTCTGGGATCTGCTTTATGGTGAATCTAAAAGGCTGCAGTTTCCTTTCTGAGAGTATCCCTATGGATTTACAAAAATACTTGACACCTTAGCTAGAGAAATAATCACTCAGAAAAGAGAGAAAACAGGATTTTAATGAGACTAGCCTGCAATGCTGAGATGGGTGTAGTTCTCCTAAGATATTTTAGCTATGCAGAAGGGGTGTATTCCAGTGTGGCTGTGCTGCCAAGGAGAGCAGAAATAGTGGGACTTAGCAGTGTTCTTAGTATTTCCTGAGAACTCCAACAGTCTGATGAGAAACATGAAACTGAAGAGTGTTATCATCGCTCTCTGATTTGGTTTCAAAACCAAGTGAACGTGCCTCTGTCGTCACGTGGAGATTATCTGCTGAAGTCTGAAGTTTATCAGTTATAGCCATGAATAGCTTTATTTCCTGGTTATAAGTAAATAAGCAGTATATATGGACCAGGAAGTTGTATGTGATGGGGTTCTGTACTGTATTCTGACCTATTTTATGTAGATGTAATGCCATTAAAGCTGCATCCTCTCAAAACCAGCTCTTGAACAAGGTGCAAGGCCACCTGATACTCAGCACAGCTTCATTTCCTGTAGTGAGATGTTTTTGTGATACGTATGTGGACATCTCTTGTGCTGCCTGGAATATTTGATAGTCAGATCAGGCACCAGCTGCTCCCAAACCTTTAACTCCTGTTTTCATAGGAATCTCCCACTTGCTGTGAAGTGTTCTTAGCAGTGACCTGGGGCTGGGCTGTTATTTTTACCCCGTGCTCATGAGTTTGTCTTTGTCACCCAGACTGTGAAACGCTAATCCGACGGATGCTGGTTGTGGACCCAACCAAGCGGATAACCATCTCCCAGATAAAGCAGCACAAGTGGATGCAGGCTGACCCCTCCCTTCAGCAGCAGCAGTCCTTGTCCTTCTCCATGCAAAACTACAACTCCAACCTGGGCGACTACAACGAGCAGGTCCTTGGGATCATGCAAACCCTTGGAATCGACAGGCAGAGGACTGTAGAGGTGAGTTCTTGCCCTTTAGATCCATCTGCAGTGGCTGCCAGAATGCCAGTGGGGCTGTTGTGTGTCATGCAGTGACTGGCCTTGATCTTGTGTCACAGCTTAAAATCTTCACTGCCCTTCTGCATTTTGTTATTTTTTTTGAGTATGCCACTCCGAGCCCTGAGCGATGAGGTGTGGCTGCTTACATCCTGAGTTACCTGGAACTCAGAAGGCCCTTCCAATGTCTTGCAGTCTCTGCAGAACAGCAGCTACAACCATTTTGCTGCCATTTACTACCTGCTGCTGGAGCGCCTGAAGGAGTACCGGAGCAGCCAGGTGTGCCCCCGGCCGGCAGCCGGCCGCCAGCCGCGGCCCCGGAGCTCCGACACCACCAGCGCTGAGGTGAGGAGGGACACCGGGGCCTTTGGATCTGCTTGCAGGGGAGCTGCCAGGCTTCTGAACACCAGTTCTGACAGTGGTGCCTGCTGACAGGACACAGCCTGCTGTTCTTCAGCAGGAGGCCGAGGGAATATTAATGCTCCGTTTCCTAGGAAGTGACCGTGGGTCATGGTCCAAAGAATAATCTGCCTCCAGTGCAGGTCAATAATGAGCCACAAGATTAGGCTTCTCATGGAAATCTGCCCTCTTAGGCATGGCTTGGTTATGCTTCTTTGTTGTATGTCTTGTACGTTCCTCAGAAGAACTCCATGAGTCACTTAATGTGTTTTTCTGACATTCTTTTTATTTTCTTCGCCCCCACCCCCTTTAAAGTGTGGTTTGGGTGCCTTTTGCAAATTGCATTTCCAGTTAAATTGCCTAACTTAGGAGGAGGAGTTCTGTGTTTGTGTTGGCATTGATGGATTAGTTTTGTTCGTTTTCATAGAAAGCATGAGGAGAAGGCTTGCAGGGAAGGTGGCTCTGAAATTCTGTGACTCTTCAGTATCTGAAAAGTCACATGGAACTGCAGTGTGTGTGATGGCTTTTGTGCATTGCTCTCTCTCCAGATGCCTCAGGACAGTCTCACCAGTGAAACCCTGCGATCATCTCTGCTTTACCAGCAACCTCAGAGCCTGATTCAGCCATCCTTGCAGGCAGAAATGGACTGTGACATAAGCAACCCATTACAGGTTGGTGTTCCCAGCTAAACTGTGCGTTGCTCCTTTTTTTCGTTGTTCTGCCAATCCACAACAATGGGGGTTGTGACTGTTGTCTCCCTCCTATGTTTTGTTTGGCATTTGGGCATGGTGTCACCATAGCCTCTCAAACAATATTCCTGCTGAAGACATGCCACAGAACTGTGGAGAGTATTAAAAGGCAGTGCAGGAATAAGCACAAGGCCCTGAAGTCTGTGATCTGGCATGTTTTCCAGCCTGTGTTCTTCCCTGTGGATACCAACTTCAACGGGCTCTTCCGGAACCGCTCCATCTCCCCGAACAGCCTGCTGGAGACCACCATCAGTGAGGAAGTGAGGCAAGAGAAGGAGCTGGAAGATGAAATTAAGGCCTATGACCACCCCATCTGCATCCCCAGCAACACCAGCAGGAGGCACACCCTGGCTGAAGTGACCACCCATTTCTATCAGCACGTCCCTCCATGTAAGTAAGTCTGGGAGAGATGGAGGGTGTCTGTAGGCAAAGAGCAGAGAAAAGGAGTGCCATCGAGCCCAAATGCAGAGGGAGGATGTGCTGATTTTACCTCGGTTGGGGTAGGAAAGCCTAGAAAAGAGGTCTGTACTCTGCTCTCCCCAGTTCTGTCTTCCTACAGATAAGCAGGGCCCTTAGGGAAGATGTGCTGTTGTATTTTATCTAGATCTCTTCAGAGGGGAGTGTGCTCACAAGAAGGACACAAACTTGGTCTGCTTGCTTCTGCTGTTGTACTGGGGAAGGAGAGAGTGCCCAAATTCACCAAAAAACTCCTCACTAATCATGTTCGGTACATACCCAGGCCCTATGAACCAACCAATAAGCACAACTGTTCACAAAACAATAATCCTGGTTGTGCTAAAGAAATGCTGTGTGCCTGATCCAAAGCCTGGTGATGCTGGCATTGCTGGCGGAGCCCTGCCAGCTGGACAGGAGCCCAAACTGAGGTTATTTGTTGATGACCCCTTGCTGGAGTCAAGCCCTGGGACAACACGAGTTGCTGGACACCTCTCCAGCTCGAGGCTGTTTATTAGTGCCAGTGTAGGTGGGCAGAAAGCTCTGATGTCATGTTTGTTCCTTCCTGTACTCATCTTGGGAATGTTCTTTCTCTCCTTCCTTCCCCTCCATAGGTATAGTCATTTCCTCCTCTGCCAGCCCCACAGAGGGAACTAGTTCAGACAGCTGCCTTACTTCATCTTCAAATGACAGCTCAGTGGCCCTGAGCAGCTGCTTGGCAGGTCAAGTAATGACGGGGAGCCCGGCCACAGCCAGGATGACATCGCCTTTCCTCACCTCCCAGTCTGACGCTCCCGTGCTACAGGCCCAGGGCTGCATGGGAGGTGCTTCTCTCCTGCCTGTCAGCTTCCAAGAAGGAAGGCGAGCATCTGATACCTCATTAACCCAAGGTAATGTCTTCCTGGCTTCGTTGCAGAGGAATTGCACCCTCCCAGCAGCCACTGGGAAAGGGTAGGGTGCAGGGAGACTTGCTGCCCCTGTTGGTGTTACAGTGAGGCCGGACACCTGGATGTTCTGCCTCTTGTGTTCCTGGGCCCTGAGGGAGGGTGGGATGCCCTTTGGATTTTGTCCAGAATAAAGGTTCCCAGACACTGATTCAGCGTGCCCATGGAGATATTTCTGCTGCTGTGAGTGGGATGGCAGGCTCCACCTTCCTCCTAAAATATGGAGTGCACAACGTCATGATTCCTCTCAGGCTTTTCCTTTGCTGTGCGTGTCCATCTGCACAAAGGCGCAGCTGTCCCACTCCCTGTTCCATTCCCTAAATCCTGCTCTGACCACCAGGCAGAGGGTGAACGTGAGCTGGAGTCTCTTGTAGCCCACGCAGGAGGGCAGTGCCCAGAAAGGCTGATCTGTACTGTAGGCAAACGCTGAGGAGGATTAAAGTGCATTTCTTTTCCTCGTGTCCCACAGGCTTGAAGGCTTTTAGGCAGCAGCTGCGGAAGAACGCTCGAGCCAAGGGGTTTCTCGGCTTGAATAAAATCAAAGGCTTTGCTCGGCAGGTGTGTCAGTCCTCCTCCTCTCGGGCAGCAAGGAGTGCCATGAGCCCTTTCCAGCACACGCAGCCCAACACCTGCATGTACAGCAGCAGCGGGAGCAGCAGAGAGGGGAGAAGCCTCCTGGAGGAGGTGCTGCAGCAGCAGAGGTGAGGGAGGAGCTTTGCTGTCTTTACTTTTGGTTAGGGGTAAGCAAGGAGGGGTAAACACAGCAAAAGAGGTTGGGGGTTTGGTCACTGGGGGTTCCTGTGCTCCATCTTTGCTGTGTGGCAGTGGGGAAACTGCTTGGCTTCCTTCGTGGCTTCCTGCCCTGGCACACGTAACACAGGACGTGCAATTCCACTCAGAAATCTCGGTGTCCAAATATTTGGAGGTTGCTGAATTGAGAAGCAGTTTGGTAGTGTGGGGGAAAACACTGCTTCTCCCTATTGCAAGCTGTGTTTTTCTTTGTTAGTTTTGGGAATGATTTCTTTCCTCCTCTGCCTCCTCCTGTAATTTTCCCATGGCAAGGAAGTGAGACCTTGTAATTTGGAAAAGTTACAGCCCACAAAGGAGGCACAGTTCCAGTGGCCTCAAATGTCATGTGTGGTGGCACCTCTTCATTCCCATAGAAGCAAGATGGAAAATTGAGCTTCCGGTTTATCTGCACACATTGTCTCTAGAACATCTATTATTAGGTGGCCAAATCGTGACCAGATAAACTTGGTTGTGATAGTTGTCCTCTACAGAAGGAGGAAAAGCCTGGCATGGGCAGCTTGCTTTGATTGTACTGGCTGGGTGAGGAGAGGTTTGATAAAGAGAAGGAAACTAAGGGGAAAGCTATGGTCAAGGTAGGGGCAAGAAAGGAAGGAATAAAACGTGAAATCATCCTTGCAATGCAAATTAACCTCTTCCCCCTTGGATTTTGTCCAGAATGCTCCAGTTCCAGCATCACCAACTACTCCAAACCGCTTGTCCCCAGGCTTCCCCGACACCCGCAGCGAGCGGCATCCCCTCCTCTGACGGGCCAGGTACCTGCAAAGCCTCCACCTCCATCCTGCTGTCAGAGCTGCAGAGAGAGAACTCCTTTGAGCTGGCCTTTGCTGGCAGCAGCCGACTGCTCCAACCTCACTTCTTCGGCGTGAGCGTCTCCCCGGCGTCGTCGGCCGCTCACCTGCTGGACACTCACCTGTACATCAGCAGCGGCGTCCCCCCGCTCGCCGCCGCCTTCTCGCCGCAGCAGAGCTGCTCCGCGCCCTCCCCCAGCTACGAGGCCGTGGCTCTGCAGCACGGGGACTGCGAGATGGAGGACCTGACCTCCAGCCAGCTGGGCAAGTTCGTGCTGGTCAAGTGAGAGCTTGGGGCTGCTCTGGTGGCGGGGAGCTTTCGGCGCTGTTCCGCGGCTGGCTGGCGGCGTGGGGATGAGTGACTCTCAGAAGCAATAAATTTTGAAGTATGTGAAGAGGTTGTCTGGCTCAGAAAGCTGGTAACTTTATAGGACTGAAACAAGCAATATGTATGTCTTTTTGCTTCTACTATTCTTGCACTGAACAAATACGAATAGGAACTGAATTTTTTTTTTTTTTTTAAAGGAAAACAAATAATGATGGGGCAGATGGGTGGGGCATTTGTGGGGGCAGGGAGGGATGTGGTTGGGGAAGAACTCTTCGGTACTGTACTCAAGTCAGACCAATACAGCTCTGCTGTTATGCAAGATTAGCAGCTGTCAGTAGTGGTGACACAGCAGGGAGAGGCTTTTCAAAGAAGGGACCAGAGCCTCCCTTTTTCACAATATTCATTTATGGGTTTGTGAAGATGATTACCTCTTTTAAAGAAAATAAACAGAAAACCAGTGGCATGCAGCATTATGCATTCATAGGAGACAAAAATGGAAGCATTGCCATTTGTTGTTTTTCCTTTTTCCTCCTGTTAACACTCATTTTATTTAAAGGAACCAACATCCCCATTCCACACCTCCCAGATACACATACTTTAAATGAAAACTGTGAACTTCTTGCTTGATACATCAGCTGGAAAAGCTTAGCATGCCCTTCTAATTAGTAGAGAAGCAGTAACTATTGGAAATGTATCCCTTGATAATGAGGATCCAAATTGCATAATGCCTGGTCTTTTGCTGGGATGTTTGTTTGGGAGTGGCATGTGTGTGTACATACACACAGGTGCACACATGCCTATGTTTTTTGGTCTGGGTAATCTTTAGGAATCTTTTCATAAACTCTAAGTGTGTTCATGTTCTTGCCGAGGCACTGAGGAGGGAAGCAGCAGCACCTGTGGGGTAATGGGAAGGGTTTTCTTTTTAAAAAGCCCTCCTGGAGGTTGCCTACAAAGTTGCCTGAGGGGTATTTCTTAGTGCTGCACATCGTTATTTCCGCTGCTAATTATGTTTTTATGCATTTCATTATCAGGGTCCAAACAGAACTGACTCTTGGGGAAATGTGCAATATTGAGGTTATAATTATATACTGACAAAGACAAAAGGAATAGGCTAGAACAGAATTCTACTCTAACGGAGTACAGCATTTTCTGAACAAAACTGTATTAAAAGTGAGTAAAACAGCACAATCTTTGGGTGTTTGTTTTTGCTTGGTTTGTTTTTTGGCATATTAGCAAAACGAGGTTTTGGATTAGATAGGTGTTTTTTCGTATGGTTTTTAAATGCTGTATATGTATATAAATAGGAAGCAGAAAACTATGTAACACTAGTTATTTTTTATATTTTGTAATATGCTTCTGTTGTGTTTCTGGTCTAAACCCCAACTCCCCTGCCGAGGCAGACCATGACTCCTGTTGGTGTCAATGGAGGTTGTGCTGAGGTATAGAGGGGAGGGCAGGCTGTGCTCCTACAGACACGAGTTGGGGAGTGCATGCAAACTTTGGAAGCAGGTGAGCAGACAGTGAGACAGCTTGGCTGGGAGCTGCCATCCGAGTGTCAGAGCATAGCTGCATTCTGTCTAAATGCTTAAAGGACCCATCTCCCTAGTGTGACACAGGGTGCCTTCAAGTTACCTTGGCTTCATGCAACCTGCAGTATTACACATTTGCAAATAATATAGAGACCTGTTTGGGGGGGGTTTTTTTGGGTTTTCTTTTTTTTCTTTTTTT
>VZRO01007552.1:127080-227902 GCA_013397915.1 Daphoenositta chrysoptera
TTTTTTTTTTTTTTTTTTTTTTTGTTTGGTTTGTTTAGTTGGGTTTTTTTTAGAAAATAAAAAAAAAAGAAAAAAGCCAAAGATTGACCAGGTTAATTGGTGGGAGTAGGAAGGGTTGAAGATGTCATGTGGCTCTGTCTGTGGCTCTCCATAAACGACCTCTTTATCTGTGTTGTATCTGTGTGTCTGTATTGGTGCATCTCCAGCTTGCCACTGCTGCTCCGTGGTCTGGGAGCTTCAAACTGACAGAAAATTGCTCGAGTTGAACTCCTCTTAATGAGTGGTGCCTTGCAGCAGAGAAAACACCAAAGTCTCATGCTCATTTGTAGTGTGGGTTTAAAAGAAAAAAAACAAACCCCCCAAAAAACCCAACCCAAAAAAGAGATTGCATGGGGATGGCTGGAGAGGAGGGCAAGAAGAAGCCAGCTTGTCACAAAGCAGCAACTTGGCCTTCAGTTTTGTAAGGGGTAGCACACATACTTAAACCACAGAACTTCCTCCTCAATTTGTGTTTTGTTTAATGCCATGGATCTAAAGGCCACAGATTCTTTTGTTTCCTGTCCTGAGCAATGACAAGCACTTTACTTTCATAGTATTTTTTTTTTCTTTTCCAATTGCTGTAGAACCTCTTTGGAATTATTGCTGGAGCAGAAGAGGTCATTTTAAAAGTCTGGGGTTTTTTTGTAGATATCTTGACAGTGCTGTTCTGCAGACTGCAATGCAATAGGGTATTTAAAGACACTACGTGATTGGTTTAATTGAGATGTATAGTTTATTTTTTATCATGACTGAACAATCATTTTATTTCTTATGTTAAAATGAGAGGTGTACACCAAAATGATTAGTTGATGTGTTTTATTTAATATTTAAATAAAAAATGTTTTAAAATTGTTGTCCTGCATGTGATTCTGTGGAGTATCTTCACCCGATGCACTTCTGACTTGCATAGTCAAGACTCATTTTCAAGCCAAAGTCCGTAGGACATTACTGACACTTTCTATTACATCCTAAATGAAGAGAGATGGCGGGCTCACAAATCTGATAATGGGATATTGAGCCTTTTGCTGGTAGGCAATCTGTCTGAATTTAACCCAAGTCTGTGGTAATCGGGTTATAAAATGCAGCAGGAGCAGAGGTCTGGGCAGGGAGGGTGGCCCGGCGTGGCTGGGAGGTACCAGATGGGCACTGGCTCCGTGTCACCTTCACTGGGACAGCCCCAGCCAGATCCAGGCAGTCACTGAAAGAGAGCAAAGGGGAGGGATTCAAGGGGGAGAGCGGATTGTCTCTTGTAAAATATAACTTGAGTTAAAAAAAATACTCAAGAGGCTTTGTATTCAGCTCATGAAGTCACAATGAGAGTAAGGAAGGGTTTCGTCTGCAAAGAGACCCCTAAATGTTGACATGCTTTAGTTTGACTTGACAAACACTCAGTAAAAAAAACCAACAAACCAAAAAACCCCCAAACCAAACAACAAACAATGGTGTTATTTAAAAAGAAATTGTGGGTCCAAATTTTTTCTTCTTTTTTTTCTATTCTGAAGTTTTTATTTTAAAATCTACCATCACATTTGGGAGGAAAGGGAGAGTGATGGAAAGGTAAATCCAAAAAGTTAAACAGAAGCTTGGGGGGGGAAACAGAGAGAGTATTTACTTATTTTGCTTTCTAAAGTAGTTGTTTGCTGAGCTGGAATTTGTAGAGCTCTTTATGCATTTGCTGTTACTCCTGAACTGTTAGAAAAGTGTCATGCACGTGTTTTTCCAGGGTTTTGTTTTCAATGTGACCATCCAAAGTTAGGAATTTTGCAACTCTTAAAAAATAATGGACACATTCTAAATTATCTTTAATTAGGTTTTAGTATGACCTGGTTTAAGGATAATCCCAACTGTTGTTTTCAGCTGGGTTCTCAGGGCATTATTTTAAACTCCAGTAATTCTGGGAAATTTGAGAAAGTTGCTTCTTAGTGGATACAAATCAGTACAGCTCC
This sequence comes from Daphoenositta chrysoptera, assembly GCA_013397915.1. Classification (NCBI taxonomy): domain Eukaryota; kingdom Metazoa; phylum Chordata; class Aves; order Passeriformes; genus Daphoenositta; species Daphoenositta chrysoptera. The sequence continues at coordinate 129,066 of VZRO01007552.1, forward strand.
ACCAACTTTCATTGACATCACTGACCCTTGGGTATAGAGGGATCCCGCCAGCATCATGATTTCTGTGAAATGGGAGGAAAAACAAGTACAAAGAAACCCTGGGAGTCTGGACTCAGTTTCCATGTGTGCACTGTTTTCACTCTTGGTGCTTTAGTCACTGTCTTCCTTCCTTTCCTCTGAAATCTGTCTCTGCCCCTGTTCACAGCATTTGTTTTTGTCTTTAACATCTCTCAAGATGCTGTTTTTCTTGCCTTCATTTCTCACATTACAACGTGGTACCTTCCCTTTCTCTCCCAGTCCAGGACTGGTGTTTTCCCCCCGCCGTTCAGATGGAACAGATGCTGGCAAGTTTAGCACAACCCTAGAAGTGAATGATCAAACCTTGGTTGTTTTTTTCTTCAGAAAGGAAATGCCTAGAGCTGGCAGGAGATGCCAGACTGGTGGCAGTGAAAAACACAGGCTGTTTTTGCACAGAGCAGGCTGAGCACAGACACCCAGCCGAGCACCCTGGTGTGCCAGTGTGGTCCAGCCTCGGCAGAGAGGGATTCTCACCTGCCCCTCTCCTCCTGCAGATGATCCAAAACTCATCCCCACGACCTTCTCCTTCAGTGTGCCCAGCAGAGCAGCCACAGCTCAGCCAGGAAAGGAATCCCTCATGGCAAAAGCCGTGGTTGTGTAATCCTGGCCTGTGTCAGCTGCAAGGGGGAAGAGGCAGAAGGGAGAGCAGTTGAGCGAACGAAATTGTGGTGCAGGAGATGGAAAGTGATCGGTGCTTCCTTTTTACTCATCCTGCAAAGTGAGAATAAGGCACACGTCACGCAGTGAAGGAGAATTAATTTAAGACTGATAAAAGGAAATATGTGCCTCGGGAGGACATTGCTTCAAATGTGCTTGCTGGCTTATTTCATGACTGCTAACTACTTTTAGTGGTGACAGTTAAATCAATGATAAAGGTAATCCACTGTCATGGTTTATGGATTTAGCAGAGCAGCTGTGGGAGATCAGGAAGGAGCTGGTCTTTGCTACAGACTGCCAGGGGCACAATAGATTTTTAGGACAGAAATGCCTTTCTCCCAAGGCATCAGATATTAGTGCCTGCCAGAGACAAAACTTTCATGTGAGGTGAACAAACTTGTACATCACCTGCAATAAATTCCAATTTCTTAATAAACATCTTACGTCGTGTGCAATGTGTCCTATGCAGTGATAGTGGCTCAGAGCAAGGGTCCAGCTAATTGGGCAGCTCATTCCAGCAGCAGACCCTGAGGTAAAGGGTGTAAGAACAGGGCAAGCATAGCACAATTCCTCTGTGATATTACCAGCTCAGTAGAGAGCAGACTGTGGTTAAGGGAATTTTTGACTGGCATTTGGGTCATTGTGTTTAACAGCTGCAGATGGGTCGAGCCTCCAAGAATTTGGCTAACCCCTTTTGGAATTCTTTTATAATTCTGGTCTTCACAGCATCCTGTGGCAAGTGTCATAATTCAATTTTGCATTGTGTGAAAGAAGTACTTCCTATTCTTGGTATTAGACCTCCAGCCCAATAGATTGGGTTGTGCTGCCTTTCCTTTGTGACAGCAGACACAAATAATGGTCTCCTGGTCACACTTTCGTGCTGAATTGTCAGGATCTCTCTCACATCCCTTCTCAGATGAGGTGGCCAAGAAGGACTCTGCTGTAGTTTCCATGTCATCTCTTCTGCTTCTTCATGGATTCTTCTACATCCTCCTTGGTGGACACACTGTGTTCGAGGCAGGGTACCCCAGAAGGAGACATTCTCATTCTCTTTTAATTCTGTAGTCATTCCTAAAGTTCTTTTTTTGCACCGTTGACACCTGTTGAGCAGTGAGCTGGAGTTTTCAGCAAACTGACTGATTGAGGTTTCCTTCCTGCCTGATGTTAATTTAGTGCCTCTGATGGTGTTTGTATGGCTTGGGTTGGTGTTTCTCACAGACCCCACTTTTTATTGGTTGCTGGTGAGTTTCACAGGTTATTTCATCAACCTGCCATTCAGTTTGCTGAGATTACTCTCCACCTGGTTGCAGCTGGATCTTTAATGAATATGTCAAACTGCCCAGGTCTTGACACGAATGGATTTGCAATGCCTGAGCTCTCACTCAACAAACTTTGCTCTTTCCCATGCTATCACACTTTTAGCTATTCTGTTTCTTGTTACGCTTTCTGTCAATTTGCCTTGCCCGGCTTCCCAGCCCACAGGTTTCTGGATGACCTCTAAAGGCCCTTTTTAAGAATGAATGTAACATTTGCCACCTTCCATTCCTGTGGTGCCTCGCCATTTCAGCAGCTGCTGTGGTATTGTAGTGAATAGGTCAGCAGTTTCAAGTCTGAGTTCCCTCAGAGCTCTTGAATCAAACCGTCTGGTCCCAGCAATCTGTGAATATCACTTTTATAGTTTTATCCTAAAATCTCTCCTACCGACACTTGGAGGTTTGGAGAGTTTCTGAGGCTCTTTCCCTGTGCAGCTGGAGTGGGGCACAGCTGGAGTGAAGTAGAGCAGAAGTGCCAGGACTGGATGGATGGGTCTGCACAGCCAGGGGCTGAGCCACGCAGACCACATGTCCCTTTTGCACCTCAGACAGGTGACAAAGCAGTGACAGCAGGGTGGGCACCGGGGAGTGCCCAGGTCAGCCCAGCAGCCCCCTTCTTATGTCCTCCAGGGATGACCAAGCCTTTTTTCCTTCACTGTATTAACATCTGAGGAGCTGAATTTACAGATGGCTTCCTCAGCTGATGTAAACTGGCGTTGCTAAATCAAAGCTAATGCAGCGATGCTGCTTTATGATATAAACATTATTAGCAGCACATTAAGGCTCCGACGTCCAGAGCCAGACAATCTCATCCTTTGTTTCTTCAGCCACTGAGGCAATGAATTTAGATTCATTATTTTTGATGGAGCTTTTCCTGTATCATGCCGGGGTGCTTTTTTAGTTCTTCTGTCTTACATCCCTTTCCGCTACCCTGGGCAACTGTGTTTTTGTAACAGTCCTTGGTTTATTCTGTGACAAGAAAAATATCTTAGTCAAGGGCTGGAAGGGATTTCAGAAATTCTAGCTAAGTACCTTTTTTTTGCCTTATCTTGTTGATCATTTCTTCCCCATTTCCTGGTAAGGTAACATGATGTTATCATTTGGTGAGCTTGTCTACACACTTGATAGGTAGATGGGTATTTAGGGCTTCTCACAGCCATTATCTCCAGGCATCTGCTGGATTTCCAAACAGATCTGCTCCTGCAAGAAACATCTTGCAAAAACTGAGCTTTAAACCTTCCTGTTCATACCACATTAAAAAAAAAAAAAAAAAAGAAGAAGAAGAAGAGAAGTCATTAATCATTTGATTTTAGCTCCTTTTTCCTGGTTGCCTAACAATATTACTGCTACATTTGCTGGGATATGTTCACACTTTCTGCTCTTTGGACCCAGTGAAGGTAATTGTGCAGTGGTCAGCTAAGTGTCTTCATGGGTTTTTCCTGTTCAGCTCTTGTATGGCAGCTGATGATTTTATTGAACGTGTAAAATTAGATTTCCAGGAACAGTTAAGCACATGCCTTTGAAATCCATTTTCCATGAACATTTCTGATCTCTGCTCGTGAAAAGTGAGCACAACAAGAACAAGGACACAGAGCCACCAAACTGACTTGCAATGCTGGACAGATCAGACAGTTATTTATATGACCATTGCTGCTTCCCCTTTACTGGTATGTCTGAGAAAAACAGGGGTATTTGTCTTAATTTTGGGCTAGGGAGGTTAAAAACTCTCTGCACACTTTGAATTTTGGGAGTGAAAGGGTGTTTCTCTGCCCCAGAGGGAGGAAAGGCTTCCCTGTGGATTAGTTGAAGTAAGATGGTTTTAAAAGGCTACAGCGATGTCTTCATAATGACTTTGACACAGAAACGCAGCTTTGGTTCTTAATTACTCAGCTCTCTGTTACAAATCTCCACAGTCTGACACGATGAGTCGCAGGCATCCAGAGGATGTGGCCCTGTGGGTCGTGTTCCCACAGGAGGGGAGAGGAGCAGGGAGGAACAGGGGGTCTGACAGGACAAATGACTCCAGGCCACCCAGCCCACCTTGCACACTGGCTGCTGTTGGGAAGGAGGTCCCGTTCAGCAGCCCAGCATGTGGTGGGAGGTGTGTTCTCCAGAGAAAAGAGGGAAGATGCTGTGTTTCAGCCTGGGGTGATGAACATCAGAGCTGCAGGAGGGACACAGGAATCCTGGTTCCCCCCTCGAGCCTCTTGTTTGTGGAAAGAGGCTCTCTGGGCAGCTTTGGTGCATTCAGTGCTGGTGGCTTTTCCATCCCCAGCCACCTGCCATCAGTGGCACAAGAGGTGGGACACGCTGGGATGCCCCAGGCACAGGAGGAGGGGTCTGTGATAGAGGTGTTGGTGCAACTGGGCTTCAAGTTTGTTCATGCTGCTGGACCTGTGGGAATGAGGGGAGATTGTTTGTCCTCAAAAGGAAGTGAGTCACATTGCTGCCCAGAGGCCCACCTTGGCACATTTTGGGGTTAGTCACACGCTGTGAAATCCACTTTCTCCCAGCTCCAGGTAGCAGACATGGGTTGTGGGGTGCAGCAATGCCTGCTTGCTCTTCAGCACAGACTCTGTTTCACAAGCCCATAACCACCCTCCTGGTCTCCAGGTGGATCCACTTCTCTGCATGCAGGACCCCACTAATTGGATTCAATAACTGGCTTAACACTGTAAATGCAATCAAGTCACTGGCTGCACTCAGCCCTCGAGCCAGCAGGATTAACCAGTTCCTGGGGGCAGGATGTGCCCTTACACCTCGATTCTCCACACAGCCATGCACCCCAGCAGCACCTCTCCCACTGGTTTAGCTGGAATCCAGCAGCCATGGATGCCTGCTCTGCATGTCACAGCCCACGGGCAAACCATAGGTTGGGTTTTTTTGCAAGCTGTTTGTTAGTATTTGGCTTTATCCTGGTGTCCAGCACATTTGTCCAGGACTTAGGCTGCTTTGGAGCTGATTGCAGCAAGGCTGATGAGCCAGCACATGGCTTCTAATGCCACCACCAAGCCTTGCCTGTGCACTGAGCTCGCTTTCACCTGCGTTTGTGATCTCTGAGATCATACTTTCAGGTGCATGTTGTTTGCTGGAGGAATGGAATCTCACTAAAAGGATAAAAGTTTCCAGTGTTACCTGTTTTTTCCCCTGTCGTGCCAGCCGTTACCAAAGCTGATGAGGAAATCACAGCAGCTCCTAATTGCACTCTGCTGAAGATCTTGCGTGCCCAGACTGTCCCAGTCACTCCCTTGCCTGCTCAAACCCAGTTGCATCATCGAAATAGGACTTGGCTGCAGTGTCAAAGAGGAGCCTTCTCTCCCTTTGCAGAGATGAGCTGAGCTCCTCCTGACATCCTCATGTGCCAGCAGCAGGGGCTGTGCAGGAGCAGGAGCCAGGGAGAGCTCCCCAAACTCACCTTCCTACATCTCACCCCGGGGGCCAAGCAGATGCCTGGTCTAGAAGGAACTGCCTTCTGAAAGGATTGGAGCTCTTAAAATTGCATCTAGGTGGGAATTTTGGAGTGGGTTAACCCAGGCAGGTGAGGGTTCAAGGGCTCCTGGACTTGCTAAATGTCCACCTCTGTTTTTTAAACACTTGCAGGAAACTTTGCTGGCCCAGTGAAAGGAAGGGCTGAGTTTTGGAAGCCCAGGCAAAGGGGTGTTTGTGTCCTGGTGGCAGGAGGGGGCCGTGGCAGAGGAATAGGACAGCTGCCACTGCAGGGTGCTGCTGAGAGCTGGTGTCTGGCAGGGCAGGGTGAGGGATCAGGTGTGACTCTGGCTGTAGATGGGCCCAGTCCAACCAGAGCAGCACAGACTAACTCACCTCCTTTCTCCTGGCTGATAGGCATCACCAGGAGTGGGAATGCCCATGTCCATCCATGCCTGTGTGCCTGAATACACAGGTACCTGGAGTGCTTTGAACTCCCTGTGTTGTGTTCAGAGCCTGAATCAGTGCCATTTCTCGCTACCACACAAAATGATATTCCCAGAATTAATAATGGCACTCTCAGGAGCTCTTTCTTTGCCTAAATGACCCGCTGATTATTGCTTATTGTCAGTCCTGCCAGGTATTGAGGGGCTAACAAGGCTTTGTAAGACTCATTAACAACGAGGGACACTTCCTGGGGGTGAGTGATGGGAGGGGGAACCACAGGCAGGGTGGATGGATGGATGGATGCCCTTTGCTGGAGTGTGATGGGCAGCTGTTGGTACCCAGGGGTTCCTGATGCTTTCAGATGGATGGGGGGTAGGAGTGGTGCTGAACTGTGGTGACACAGAGCACAGAAATGCTTGAAGTGGGGCACTCCATCCCTTTTCCTTGGAGAGCTGAAGGAGAGTGGGAATGGGAGCTTAGAGAGGTTGTTGGTGGGTTTGAAAGCTGACTTTTGGCTGAGCCACCAGAAGTGGTGTGCAGGCATGTACGTACATGGGTATGAATGAGAGCTTCATTTTTCAGGCAATAAAGAAGAGAATGTCTCATGCTTACTCTCCCACGTCCTGGGAAACAGGTCCCTGCCTCCTCATGCTGATATTTTACTCATGCGAGAAGAGGAGGGTTTCTTTGAGAATTGAAATCCTTGAAAGGATGAAGTTGATACTAAGAGTATTAAAATCTAGCAGGTGGATTGTGTGCATTATTATAAACCAAGATGATCCCTGTTTTTTAAACCATTTAATCTTTGTTGCTGGTTTCTTTACTTCTATACTGTGATTTTTAAGTTTGTGGTGATGGGAGAAAGGCCTACATTTTGTTCATCCTGGTTTAAGATCAATAGACTTGTGGGCCCTTCCTTCCCACAAAAATTCCCAGGTGGAGGTCCCCAAAAGTCAAACACTGGAAGAAATAAAAAGGGAATCTGGAAGGCCCCAGAAACCACTGAGCATGGTCTAGATGAATTATTTTAGCTATGAAGAACAACTAAATGACACAGATGTCCCAGGTTTCTTCCCTTACCCTGTAAATAGGATTTGGGCTGGGTGGTGAGGTGCACACGCAAGTCAGATCCCAAATCCATGGGTGGTGGAAAGCAGTTTCCACACTAAAATGCTCCAAGAATATGAGTTGTCATTCGTGGAACACATAGGTCAGTGTGGTCACCCAAAGCTCCCACGTACATGATATGGGTGTTTCCATCTGTGATGTTGCCCCAGCCCTCTTCTGGCTGAGGTCTCGTCACAGAATCCCAGATTTATGGGTGGAAACAACCTATGAGGTCATCTGAGACGTCCCTCTGCTAATGCAGATTTATTCCCTCCTGCCTATTTTCCAGCACTTGGTCCAGTCCATTGTTCAAATGACTCAAGCATCCACTGCTTCCCTTGAGGGACATTTGGGAGCCTTGCTGTCAGGATTTCACTTCCCGTCATATTCCTCCTAAACCTTCTTCTGCCTAATTTAGTTACTTACTCTTTCTGCTGAGCACTGATGAGGAACAGGGCTGTGGGAAGAGGACATTTATGTCTTACTTATTCAGCTAATTCCCGTTATCCTATTTTTGATGGCCCTGCCAGTCCTGTTCTCCCTGGTGTTTATCACCTCACACTCCTCTCCCAGGAGTGCTCCAGCTTCAACTGGGATGGGTGGTGAGGTGCCTGTGGACTTTGGAGGGGGCAGAATGGAGCCAGTACCTGCACAGATGCAGTTTTTCCCACCTCATTTGCATTCTGAACAAATCCCTTAACCCTTGGCATGTACATGATGCATCTGCAATGATATTTGAGAGTGAGACTGTTAAATTTGAGTGGAAGTCGGAAAATAACAACCGTCGGTAAGGAATTTTGATGCTCTATTGAAATTAAGTTTAATGTTTCCCTCCCCTCCCTTTCATTAGCTGCAACTAAGTGATGGGAAAGAGAAGAAAAGGATGCAAAGTTCAGGCTGGAAGAGGAGCCATGAGGAAGTCAGGAAATTAAAAAGGAGTGTAATAATAATAATGGGGTTTCCCAAACAACATGAGCTTGGAGTTATTCCACAGTCCAAGTACTTCATGTTATAACAAGAGCTACTATCTCATCCTTGTTTTTGTAGGATGAGATCCCTCTGCAGCCAAGGCACTCAATGTAAAGGGAATGGGAATGTTACTTGCTCCCTGGAGGACATTTTACATTGTCAAGGTGGTGGAAAAGGCCTTCATGTAGAGGACAGCCATATCCCTCGTGTGTAGAGGTTTGACTTTGCTCAGTGACAGAATGGGAGTTCACACTCTGATCCCTCCTGCTCAGTCCATGCCCTCTCTTTGCCAACAGTTCACCACCACTCCTGTTTCCAAAGGTAATTCCCAGAGCCCTCTGGGGCACCAGCCCAATGCTTTTGATGAGCATGGAGAAAAAAAGAGCTCTAAATTGTCTTAGCTTACTAAAACCCTCACCAAAAAAACCCCCAAAATACAGATTTTTTTTTTTTTTTTTTTTTTTTTTTTTTTTTTTTTTTTTTTTAACCAGGTCATTTTTCAGAGAGAGACAAGCACAGAGATAGTCACAGCTGGGTGGAGGGAGCTGCATGTACAGCAGAAGGGAGAGCAGGAGGGCACCTTTTAAGTGAAATCTGCTTCCCAAGGAATTGTAATACAGAAATATAGCCAGAGTTGATGTTGCCAGGTCGGTTTTAGCTTTGGGGGATTTCTGTGGCTTGTAGGTATTTGATATAAAGTGGCATATTGACAGCAGTCATTTCAGCATACAGAGCATCCTGGTAAAGCCCAGTATCCACCCTTGACTTATTTTCTAGGCTGCAGGGTTGGAGAATGAAGGATGCTCTTGGAAAGGCTTCAGGGAAGGCAGTGAGGAGAGGGGATGAGGTTACACTGCACTGGGTCTGTCACGAGTGACTGAACAGTCACAGCTCCGTGTCCTTGATTACGCCAGTGGCGCTAAATACAGTAATTAAGGAAGAAGCTTGTGTGAAAGGCTTTAGTTATTGGCTTCATACATCACCAGCCTTTTTTTTTTTCTGTGTTTTCCTTTGTTCCTTTTGTCTGCATGCACCACAAGCTTTCTGTGTTCCTCCACCTGTGCTCTGTAGGTCTCTGCCATCTTGTAGCCAAAGGAACAGAGAAAGGTGAATGGAAAAGGCAAGCTTTTATGGGGAGGGAGGGCTTGGGGGAGTTTTCAGCACAGATTTGGACTGTTTCAGACCTGCAATAAAGCAGGTTTCTGTCCATCTGCTCCTGCTTTATGGGACCATGTGACCTAACTATTCCAGCCTCACTTTTATGTGACCCTGCAGTCCTGAGTTTGCATGTTGTCCTCCCTACAAATCCTAGTAAATTTTTGTTGTCTCTTTTTTTTTTAAATGTTATTTTCTCACCTTGTCTTCCTTTCCTTTTCATCTAAGAAAAAAACAAAACAAAAAAAGGTTTAGCAAAAAGGAAACAAAATGCTGCTTGTTCCCTGGAGAACGTTTTACATTGTCAAAGCGGTGGAAAAGACCTCCATGTAGAGGACAGTCATGTCCCTGATGTGTAGAGGTTTAAGAGTAACATTCTGAAAAATGTCCCTTTGGGGCTTTTTGCTAAATATATCCTGGCCTAGTTTTGCCCCAGAAGTTTTCAACAAGAAAAAATTTCATTTTCTATGTACCTGTGCACATGCCCACAAAGAAACAAATCCTTTCTAACACACCACACCAAAGTCATCAGCTAAGCAATCTTCACAGCACAGCCTGGTAAACAGAACCAGAACCACCATTCTCCTGCACAGACTTGAACGAAAAGAAAACAAAGATTATGCATGACCTGTCTTGGATCAGACTGTGAAGAATGAAGCGGATCTGATTGATGCAGCCTCCACGTGAGAGCTGGTGAATATGTATTAGTTCAGTGCGTTACCCTGTTCGTGGTTCTGAGCTCCCCTTTGTCATTACTGCACGCTTGAAGGTGGTTTGTGATTAGAGCTTTCGTTAGGCTCCTTGGAGAGATTTCCTAAAGTACACATGCAAATGGCTTTCTCTCCGGCTTTTCAAGGTCACCTGCACAAACCTTCACCTCACCTTTCCCGCTCTGGTGCTGTCAGCTTGGTGTGGCAGCATTTTGGGAGATGGGGAAGGTGTGACACCGCCTGCCTGGAGCCACACGAGTGGCTGGACCCACCTTAGCAGCTCTGCCCCAAACCCACAGACACCCACTGGGGTGGTGGCACCTTGTGACCTCTGCTGAACACACCAGCACTGGAACTTTCCTGCCAATCCCAGCAGTCACAATGGAATCATGAGTGGTGCTGCAGGCATCAACCCACCACTCTCCACTCCTCCCACTCCCCACCAAGAGTCTTTTTCTTCCAGCCACTTTGCTTGGAGCTGCCAGCACATGGCTATGTTAGAGGCTTGTACCTGTGACTCCTTCCCACTGACTTGGCTCGTGGGTGGGCATGGGAGAACAATGGGATGGGGCTTCCTGGGTAGCCCAGAGCCAGCTTCCAGCAAGTCCCCCAGCTCCTCAGGGCTCCCAGGGAATGCAGCAGGGTACAGGTGCTCCACACCAGGCAGAGGGGCCCTTCTCCAGGAAAACAGGCTGCTGGGGGAGAGGGAGACAGCCTTGCTGCCCTCTCTGGGCATGCCGCTGCCAGGGACAGCCCCAGAAGTAAATCCTCACAACAAACCACCTCTACCCAAGACAAGACAAAAAAAAATAAAAATCAAGCCTCCTCCACAGCCTTGAACCAGAACACAGACCCTGACTGTGGATGTTTTGTGACCTTCAGAAAGCATTTATTAATGGGATGAGATACACGGGCTTGTGCAGGAGCTGGCTGCTTTGGGAGTGGGCAGCAGGCTTGGAGAGCTTGGCATGGTCCCCCTGGAGTGGGCAGAGCACGGCTCCCCGAGGGCTTCCTGGGGAGAGGATCTGGGCTCTGCCATTGCCACCTCGGAGCTGCTTCCCCAGCAGATTCCTGCTGCCGTCAGGGGGTGATTAGTCAGGCTTAGCAGTAACAGTACCCTGTTGAAGGAATGAGCTTGTTTTCCATGTCGTTTGTCACTGCACCTGCGATGACAAAAAAATCACCGTGTTGAGCACCTCGAATAACGCGCTTTTCTCCAGAATGACCCGTCACTTCTGGGAAAACAATAATACAAATTACAGGGGCCTTTCAGGACAACACGGGCAGCACAAAGAGCCCTCTGTGCTGGTCTGCTTGTGGGTGTTGATGCCTGGCATTGCAAGGGGGGGCACAAATGACTGTGGAGACCCAGGTGTGGCAGATCCTGCAGAGCCGCGTCTGCAGCAAAGGGACAGCAGTCGAGAACCAGGAGGTTTTGTCCCTGTTTGACTCTGGATCCTGGTAGCGTTCCCCTTACCAGCTCAGAAGGTAACACAGCTCACTGCTGACTCACAGATTTCCACTGCTCTCCCCTCTTTCCCATCCTTCTCCCCAGTGTTTTTCCCCAGGACTGATCACTCCCATCATTAACCCTGTTTTCAGCTGCCCCCAATCCTCCTGCAGTACTTTGAGGGAGTTGTACTGCTCTGTACCCTCCTGGCAGATTTTGCCTGATGGGCTCACACTACCCTTTTTTCCCTGCAGTATCCTCAATGTTGTTTCTTACGACTCCAGATATTTGAGCTGCTTGATCTGACTGAGGCACTGGAGAGAAATAAGATTTTCCTTGTGATCTCTACAAGTCTCTCTTCCAAGTTAATACTGTTACCTAAAGAGCTCTTCTATCATTTGGGCCCAGCCAAAAGCTCAGGAAACTTTTCTGTTTGTTTTCCCAGCCTTCACTGTGTGACCACTGAGCGTGTATCATCCAGGTCCTTTCCTCAGAATGTTTTTATTACTGAGGAATTTGCACAAATATTTTGTGCTGCATTAATGCCAGACTAGTGATCCTTTCTGAGGAAAGTCAGCTTGATTGCATGAACTGATTGAGCTGGACAGGTCAGCCAAGCAAGGTGAGCAGGCTCTTGGTGAACGTGTTTCTCATTTTGTTTTGGCTCAGCCAGAAGCCCCGAACACAATGACTCACAGAAAAGGAGGAAACAAACCCAACTTTGTGGCTACCCTTTCAGCTTGTGAACCGTCTGGAGAACAGCTAAGAACAGTATTTTATCTGCACTCATCATAAAAGCAGGATCAGAGCAAAAAAACAGGTCCTTTCTTTCTTCCATCACTGCTTATTTCCTTCCTGAAGCGATAATCCTCAGAGCCATCACAACTGGTTGCTACGGAAGTGACGGAAAGCACAAAAGCACAAAGAGAAGATTATGGTTTCAGGTGAGGAAACAGCAATGGGCACAGACAAGCTCCTAAAATCTAGTTTGGCTCTGAGGAGCAACAGCGCAGAGAGGCATTAGAAGAATCTCTCTGGTTTTTTTGCCTTATTTATGTGTTAGCTCCAGCTCCACAAGAGCAGAGTAGCAGATTAGAGCTAAAGAAGTCACACATAAGTAAATAGAGAAGGGTCTGGAAGGGCTGTGGGGAGGGCTCTGTGGGGAAGAGCAATGCAAAAGCATCCTGGAAATCAGGTTCCTTTCTCCCACACTCAGATCTCAAAAAAACCCAGTCAGAAACTCCTTCAATCTGGCAGCCAAAGCTAGATCCAGGCTTTTCTGTGGAATTCCTGCAACTGATGCAGTGACAGAGATCCGTTGATGTGTCCTTTGTCACCCAAAGAAGGATCTAAACAATCATGAGATGGTAGAATATCCTGAGTTGGAAGGGACCCACAAGGATCGTGGAAGCACAACCAAAAGGAGATGGCTTTGCTGAAGGAGGACAGTTTATTCCACCAAGGGATGTACTTCAGAAAGATCCCCAAAGAGTGCTTATGTGAGGGTGGGGGGATGTCCTTACCAAGCCCACAAGCACAGCAGCAGCCCTGGAGCCCAGATCTGTGGCAGTCAAGGAGTTTGGGACAGGGAAGGCAATTGGGAAAGGCAAGCACAGTCAGCTGGTCAAAGAGCTTCGTTTCCTTCCTTTCAGTTCAATGCAGCCTTGCCAGGGCACTGCTGTGAGCTGTGGCAGTTTGATGGAAGGGGGACAGGCTCGACAAGCAGTTGTGCAGAGTCCTGCTCAGCAAACATCTCCCTCAGACACAGCTTGTGCTCCCATCACAGCGGTACCTGAGGAGCAAAGTGGTGCTTTGCACTAGGAGAGATGCAGGCAGCAGGGCCAAAGTGGCTGGAGCCCTGCCTGTGTTCTCACCACGTGTGGTTAAGCCCAGGTCAGAGGGTAAAACCCCAGAGATTATGGTAAAAGTGCTTTACGAGAACTCAGGTCATCCTTCCTCCTCCCCACAGCCTCATGCAGGGCCTGTAACACTACACCCGTGTCTAGGTGGAGAATATAGCACTCTTGGGCTAGATGGGGTCTGAAAATATATTTGTTAAAAAAAAAAAAAAAGTCTGTTGGCACAGCTCAGGGAAACTGTGCTAGAAATAACTGTGCTTATGCAGAGCTGTCAAAAACAGGCTGTCGCCGGTGCCGCTCGGACGGGAGCGCAGCCAGGGCCGCGCTGCCCGGCGGGAGGAGCAGGCCGCGGCGGAGCTCTGCCTTTGTCTCCACACCGAGGAGGATTTGTTAGATTAAAAAGCCAGGGAGGTGTTTTTGCTGCGTGCAGAGGAATTTCCCCACTTGGCAGGTCAGGAGGATCGCAGCCCTCCCAGCTCCTGCCCCAGCCGCGTGCGGGCCCGAGGTGGGAGAGGGCGACCGAGCCCCCGCGGCTGAGCCACAGCAGAGAGGTAACCCCAGATGAGCCCTGCGGGGCACATTTGGCAGCAAACTCCTCGGTGGATTTTTCCACTTACACAAACTGTGCTTAATTAGGCCGGACAATTTTAGGAACTCTCAGAGGTTGGCTGGCAGTTTTCTTTGGCCAGCAGCAGTAGGGCCTATCTTGCGAAATTCCCGCTCAGAAAAGTCAGCTACAGGGTCTTGGGTGCTAAGCTGAAAGGGGGAAAAAACCAGAGCAGCCTTGTAGAAATTTGAGTCATGGCATGGTTAATTACACAGACCCAATAAAATAGTTAATTAACACTACAGTTGCAAAACAGATAAAATAAATAAGGATGTTTGACATCGATGTAATTGCAGGAAAGCAAAGGCTGATAAACCATAGCCATTCACACGAACAGTTTCAGGCTAAAAAGTGAGACCCTGTTCATCTTCCGGGTCTTATAAAAACAACCCCTCAGAGAGAGCAAAGATGACTGTGACTGTATCCCAGGGTACAGGCTGTTCCTTATTTCCCAGTGCTGACATACAGTCGTGACAAGGAATTATATATTGCATTCATCACGCCTGCTCTCCAGGCATGATCCCCAAATAATTAATCCTTTTAGCTTGCAGTAGCTGCCATCTGGCCAGTTTCCAATCAGGCTGGCTGGTTTTACTACGGAGTTGCCAGTTGCCTGTGCTTATGTAGGCATGGATTGCAGTTTGCTTGCCTCAGGTGCCTGGGATTTGTATTTTTTAAATTGTAAGTTTTAGATATGCCACGTGCTGCCCCAACACGGAGAACAAACCAGCCTTTGCCTCAAAGCACTTAATGTCCAGAGGGAGAAGGAGTGGGAGTTATTGTACATAATACACAAAGCAAGACTCAAGCAGACCTTTTTTGTTTGTTTTGTGTTGAAAAACTTACTCTGAATAAAAGGCTCGAATAAAATCCAGCTGTTTTCTTCTCAGTCCTCTTGGTCCTTCAGCACAATCATGGCCGTGAAATTAGAAAAGGGGAGAAAACTGTTTTGACACTACAAGTCTGGAGAAGGGTGATGAAACCTAATTCAGTTTGAAAGAAGCAAAGCTGTCTTTGCTCCAATGTGTCTGACCTGCCTTAGGTGTGGGGGGCAATCCTATGGATGAAACTGATGCCCTGGAGTAGCTGTGCCACAATGGGGACATCTGGAACTTCTTGGAAGGGGATCTCTAGAATCATCCTCAGACCCCACACAGCAGAGGATCCTCTCAGGGCTTTGCAGGGACCTGTGATGAAGCTCTAACACCCGTAAAAAAAGAAATGTCTGTGTGTTTCTGAAAACAACCTGGTTTATGGGAAGTTCATTGTTTTACTTTCATTGTTTCCATAAGATCCATATTCTCCCCCTTGGCTCTGCCACTGGTCCTGGGTCAGGCAAAAGGTGGATGTGACCTTGGTGCTCAAGCTCATAAGGAGTTACAAAGAAATGTTTCTGAAAATCTCAGGATCGGAGTCAAAAGCATAAAAATGCAGCTAAATGTTTTGTGAACGTACTCCCAAGTGAGTATCCTCCAGCCTCCATGACTGGAAAACATGGTGTGATTCTCCTCGGTGTAGTTCTTTTCTCAAAAGGGGCTTTTGATATGAAAATTAGGATTCTATAGAGACCATTTAGGTGACAAGTGAAAATGGGTGTATTTTCCTAGCTGCTTTTCTGTCTCAGACTAAAATTAGAGCCTGACTTCCTTAGGCCACCTGGCCAGTGGTGAGAACCAAGGTACTGCTGGATAAATTCGGCTCCTGGTGACACCTGAAGAAGTCATTGTCATCAGCATAGACTCTGCTAGGGCAGGGCTGCTGTGGAGGATTTCAGTAGGTAGTTCTGCTGGGATGCAAGTCAAAGAAGAAATTTCAGCCTGCTGTCTCTGGGGTACTTTATCCCTCTGCACGGGAAACAGAAAAGAAACACCCAGAGCTTTGCTCTTCGTTGCATTTTTATGATCACAGTCACCCGACAGCATTAATTCCCGTGGGAGGAGATCAGCAAGCATCTTTGCAGGTCTGAGTGACTGGGATGGAGCAGCTGTACCAGAATTTAGATTAACAGCTGCTCTGCCAAGGTAAGCCCCTCTCTGAAGTTTGCTTATAATTGGAATTTGGTGGGTGGATAAAGCCTCCAGGTAAAATAACCTGCACTTCTTTTTTTTCCCTGAAACTTTTTCTATTTCAATTGAAAACACTCAAACTTTTAACTTTTTAAACTTCTCACTGGCCACCAGTCCTTTACCTGAATCTGTATCAAAGCTGTTCAACCTAAATTGTCTCAGAAACGAACTTGTGATGCTCATGGGCTTCCTTTGCAAAGAAACAATGAAAGGTTACTCCCCTTACACACACACACACACACACACACACTCGTGCACATTAGCATGGGGAATTCCTGGTTGTAAATCCCAAACTAGCAGCACTTTATTGGTGTCAGATGAATTGTTATACAGCTGGACAACACCATTTCTCAGCTCAGGAACTCTGTTGGAGTCGGGTGGATATTGGATATCCTTGGTCTGAGTTGGCTGCAACAGTCTTCTGTGAAAGAGATCCTTTATTTTTAAGGTTAAAAAGGAACAAGAATTAAAAACTAACTATGAGCGTGCTAACACCCGAAGAGCAACGCATTTTTCCAACAAAGACATGAACTGGTCAGATCAGCAATGCCATTAACTCTTTTCTCCTTCCAGCTTTAAGGTTCGTGCTTGGTGAATCCTGTGCTGTCAGGAGATGTTTGGAAAACAGCCTTAGGATCCAGGAGTGCAGAAAGCAGCTCACAGGCAGGACAGAGCTACCCTGGGGATGGCCAGGCTCCCTTTTCCAGCTTGCCCATCCTGCAAACCAACACCTGATTTGCCTGCTTTTCTCCCATGGAAAACTTTCTTTTGTAACTAAAATAAGCCTCAAGGGTTAATTCTTTCTTGTTTTCATGATTCATCTCCCAAATGTGGGTGTATTACCTTGTTTTCCCTGGATCAGATACTCCCTCCTTTTTTCCCCAAGCAGAGCTTTGCTGTCATTTCAGTCCCCACTGCCACAGTTCTCACAGCATGTTTGTTCACGTAAAAGTAAATGCTCTGTTAGGAGCAGAAATCCTTTTTCAAGAAAACAAAAGAATGAAGAAATAGAGTTTTACAGAAGTGAAGGTAAATTATATTTACAAAAAGGGTCTCACAAAAATCTGTTTGTTCGCCAGCCCAGTGGTCTTGCAGCCCAAGACTTTTTTTTGTTGCTGTTGTTACATTTGTTGGGAACAACTTTATGCTCTTAAAGCTTTAACAAGCACCTTCAAACATCTCAGTGGCTTGTCAGCCCACTTTGGTGTTACAGATTTCTTCAAAACTACATTTTTTTCTGGTAGAAAGAAGCACTGCAAGGTGTGAGCCCAGCGCAGCCAGAGGAGCAGGTGAGAATACAGCTTTCACAGGTTAAGGCTTATGAACACCCAGGCTGTGAGAGAAGAAAAAAAAAAATTAAAGAAAAGTTTTGGGATGTTTTACAGTATCTAATGAGATCTCCGTCTCTGCCTGAAGGTAAATGGGTCACTGCTGGATGAGGAGTTTGGCTGCGTTTTCTCACTGTCTGACAATTGGGAAAGTGCTGTGTGCCACCCCCTCACCTTCCCAGACCTGCTCTTCTGTAAAAAATATAAATGTAGGGGTGAGAAGGGGAGGTTTGCAAACCTTCTCCTTCTCCTTTTTTGGGCAAACTCACGATCTCTGACAGTAATCTCAATCGTGAGCTCCCTTCTTTCCTGAGAAGTCCCATGGAAAGCCGAACTCGTGCTTCGGACAGAGGGGGAGCTGGAACCTCTCAGCAGCAGATGAGCTGCTTTATGTCTTGCATTAAGTAACGAAGGGGTATAAACAACTCAGCGTCGTTGTCTGGGGCTTTCGTGTGCGTTTCAGAGGGGGCTGGATTCTCCCCACAAGGACAAGCACAGGCGGAATACCCGGGAATGCCCAGACAGTCATCCCAAATCTGTGAGAGAGGGTGGGGAGCACTGAGGCCATGGGAGCAGCAGGAAGAAGCACTCAGGAACCGCTGGGGCTGGCGTGGACACAGGGATGAACCAGCCAGGAGCTGAGTGTGTGTCCAGGGCTACAACCCCGCTGCGGGGTAGCTGCAGAAGTTAACTGAAGTAGCGAGTGATTAATGGGGAATGGCTGGATAACAGCCTGGGAATATTTATATAACTGACAATCCCTTGTAAATAACTCCCATTATCCTCCAATACTGAGCTACCTTCCTTCGAGCCTAATTGAACGGCCATTTAAGAAGTTTAATTTAGTGTTTTCCCCGTATGACCACGGGATATTTTCACCCTTTCATTCTCTAGGGGGAGGAAACTGAATCAGCATCTTCCCCTTCTCCAAAGCGGTTCCTCCCGTTTATGAAGTGTCTGGAGGCCACGAGGAGTTTTCAAGGCAAAAATGAAAGAGCTGTTGCCACAGCAAACAACTCGTTCCCTTTTCGCCTGCTTAGGCCCTCGGATACACTTTGACTATGAAAGCATGTGGTGGTGGTGATGATGCAAGAGGTCACTAATAATGCTCATACCCATTAATTACAAAAGTATAAATAACATGTAAGTAATACGTCCTTGATCTGGTAGCCGAACTGCAATAAAGAGAAAATAACAAGAGCAAAGGCTCTGGTGTGAAATGTTTTGGGGGCTGGTTTTATTTTCCTCCAGTGTGACCCCTCCACACAACACCACTTTGTTCTGAGTCAGCAAAAGGCAAGCCCAGACCAAAGACTGTTTCATCTTCAGGGCAAAGTTTTTCCCTACATCTTTCCTTTTTAACATGTACACAGTATGAAACAACAGCTCTATTCTAAAATTAACACACTGCCTAACTTTTAAAATATCAATGCCTTTCAAAATGTTTTTTTTTCCCTCAATCATTTTTTAAATATAATTTGCCAACCAGAGTCAAGTTTGTAAGTATTTAAATATGTAAATGATACTTATCTCTTCCATCTCTGCTTTTATTATTTATCATGTTAAAAAAACATTTTGTTCAGCTCTGACTGCTCATTGCTCAAGTTCTTGTATGTAGCTGGAACCACATATGTGGTGGTCTGCTCCCAGTACAGAGTGTCCCGTGGGAGGAAACAAAACAGGAGGTCTGGCCTTGCCTTCCCTACAGCAAATAATTTCACCCAAGACTTGACTTTATCAGACAGTGTGTGGAATTCACCTGGTGCAAAAGAAAGAGGAGGGAAAAAATAAAGATACGGCTTGTTTTTTTTTCCTGTGAAAAACTCCTGAAAATAATATTTTGGATGCTTTGGGGATTTTCAATTAAACACAGAAAATGATACCCCAAATGCCGACTTTTCAGTAGTAACAAAGTACTTTTTGCACAACTGATAATTCAGGCCAAAAAAAGTGGTGGTTGTGATTTTCTGGTTGTTTTTTTGTTCTTTTTTTTTTTTAATCCAGTTGTAGAAAGGGTGGAGGTTTGATGGCCAATTCTAATTATTACTTTTTCTTTTCTTTTTTTTTTTTTTTTAAATTTCTATCAAGGCAACAACAACCAGATCAATGCTTTGAAGGCCATAAATCCCATTATTGCCCCCAACCTCTGGCCTGGAACAACAGCTGTAAAGTGGAAGTTCCAGAGGAAGGTGCTGACTCTGCTGCAGGCAGATCAGAGGGTCCCAGCCTCAGGGAGCATTTGAGTGGTGGGCTCACCTTTGCCAGACACTGGGGAGAAGTGGGTTGATTGCAGTGACTTGAATCGTGGGGTTTGTAGAGAGATTGGGAAACCTCTGAGGTTTGGAAAGGTGCAGGAGCCCAGTGCTTAAACTTTGGAAGTTTGTGGGCATTGGGCTGCGTCTGCCTTGCAGATTTTCCCACTCCACCAGAGCAAGAGTGCAAAGGGGAGCTAGAGAAAAACAAATGGGAGGTGCAGATGAGAGGGGGTGGAAGCCAGGATCTGTGTCAGACTGGCAGGAGCAAGGCCAGACGTGGTAAGGAGTGGGTGCTCCGTAAATTCCCCGTACACATGTTTGGGGTGGGTTAATAGCTTGACTCAGCACAGAGGACAGACAGATTTCCTTCTCCAGCACAGCTTATGAGCACAGACCAAGCTTTTGATTCACACTTTGAGTGGGTTAGTTTCACAAGTCTTCTAGTGAACCTTTGAAATTGGATAAGAGCAAAACCATAGTAAAAAGGGCTTCTTGCATTTCTGGGCACATAACTGCTGCTGTTTCATTATGATCTAATGTTTCAGTGACCAAACCTTGGCTTGGGAAATAGCAGAGAGACGTGGAAAAATATGATCCCTGAATGACTGATATGTTGGGAAGAGAAAAAAAAGTGAGAACTGTGAAGCAAAAAAAAAATGGGTATTTTTATAATTAAAGTGTGGCCTTTTCCCTTTAAATTTATTACTGCTCTGAACCTGAAACTACCAAAAACTAAACAGTAGCAAGCACGGTGCCTGGGTGCCCCAGGAATGGAAATGTGATCCCAAATCCCTCATCCCAGGCTGATTTAGTCCAGGCTATAAATCTGGGCTCTTCATAGGTGGAAGCCACCCATGAGATATTATTGCCACCTCCCAGACAGCCCTTGAGGATGCTGAGAATGGAGCAGATGAGCTGCATGGGCTGCTCGGATGTGGCCCATCTGCACAAAGGACTGTCCAAATTTTAGCACAACTCAAACTTTTTCTGCTTCTGAGTTGTTAGTGGTGGTGGCCTGTTTCTCAACGGGGATTGTCACCAGATACACCAGCACACACAATTTAAATGCAGTCCAGAAAACCTACCCGCTGCATCTCTGGCTTTTTAAACAACAGAAAGCTGAAACTCTCTGCAAAGGGCAAATGAGGACAGCGGAGCTGGAATGTGGCTGCTCCTTGATGCCATTTTACTGCTAAATGCCCCTGTCTCTGGAAAACCAGTAGCTGCCTCCGTGAGTGAGGCACACATTCCATTAGATAAGATGAGAAAATAATCTCCTGAAACCTGGCCAAACACGTTACAACTACTGCCTTGGCTGATGTTTTAAAAGCTACCTGTGTTTAAAACTTTCATGCAAGTCCTTCACAGAGCAAGAGCCACCTGCAGCTCTGTCACCCAGGAGAGGGGAGCTGTAGGATTAAAACAAAAGCTACATGAGCTTCCAGCCCTTATGACCCTAACTGGGAAATTTAGAAATTTGATAGCATGCACTTCAAGAGCTCAGAAGCTGGAAGGCAAGAAAAGATGATCTGGTGTTTGCCATCTTCTAATATTTCCTAGCTTTTAAACCAACAAGGAACCCAGCTTATGATTTTGCAGAGCTGTCCAGCTGTTTTAAACTCTGTGAAGAGCTTTAGAAAGCTGCCGAACCCGCCAACAATCTTCACACATATCTGAAGAAATAATGAAATAAATCAATTGCGTGCCTTGTTGAGGCAAAATAACATTAAAAAAAACCACCAAGAAAGCGTGCAAGACTGAAGTAATGTGTACAGGAATCCTGTTGTTGTTTTTTTGTTCCTACGCACATGCCTTTGGTGTGAGGTAGTGTTTGTACTTCGCTCACGGTGGCTGGGAACGTCACTGTCTGGCACCGTGCAGGTAATGAATCCAGGGCAGCTTACAGGTGCTGGCACAAGGCTGCACTTGTTTTTCTTCCCTTTTGATTAGGTGTGCTCATTCTGCCACCAAGGTCATGGCGTGTGAGAGAGGGAGAAAAATTGGAGGGGGAAAGAACGTGCAGTGAGAGGTGGGAATTAGGGAGTCGTGGTAACTGTGTGCAGCACGGTGCCTGCTGGAGGAGCTGACTTGGAGCCCAGGGAACTCAGGAGCCCTCTCACTCAGGGAGCCCTCCCTGCTGAAAGCCAGGTGCTCTCAGACCTTGGAGGATGGAGGCTTTCAGGGCAGTGTGGGGAAGAGCCAGGAATGCAGATACGCAGTGTGGCCTGGGCTGGGCTCCACTTGTGTTTCCTGGCTGCTCTTTGCATTCAAAATTGGGGTATAAGATCACAGAATTTTCTGAGTTGGAAGGAATCCATGAGCTTCAACAAGTCCAGCTCTTAAGTGAGTGACCCATATGAGTATCAAACCCATGGGAAGCTCATCAGAACTAACCCAGGTGGTGATGCAGAGCTGGGGTCGGTGACTGTGCTGCCCCCATCCCATTTACAGCCCTCACATGTGACACAGGAATTCATACTTTCAGTGTCTGAAACTTGGAAACTGCATGTAGAGTTTTCCACATCTTTTTTCCAAATATAAATCTATTTTCTTAATAGATATTCTACTGGAATCTGGAAGGTGTTTCTTACTGAGATTTGTGGTTGAGCTGGGGGAAAAGGGAGGAAATTTTGCTCAAAGAGGGTGAAAAAGGCACTTTACTTTTTCACCAGTTCCTGACCAATCCAGAAAGTTTCTTTTAATCCAAAAGGTGCTCATGATTTCACAGTAGTTTCCTTGTGAGAAAATGGTTTCCTTCCTGCATGGGTTTTGCTGTACTGAATTTATTAGTTTAAACAGTACAGACCATGAAAGAAATATAGGAAGCTGAGGACACTTTGTCATTAAAGAAATGCCACCTAACTGAAAGGGAAGTCGTTTTCAGTCAGGCTAAAGTTGACTACACTTTAATTAATGTAGCCAAATGTAACTGAAGTAGCAGAAACAGCTGGGGCAAAAGGACAAACTAACCCGGCCCATGTGAGAAGGATTCAGCTCCTTTGTTGCTGCTGTTGAAGCCCTTGCAAGCTGCCTCAAGCCAAGTCCATTGAAGGTTTTTTTGCAGGCTGACCACTAACAAAATGTAAAGAGGAACCTGCAGCATTCCTGATAATGTCAAGGTAAAACAAATGGTTTAATAAACAAAAAAGAAAAAAATAAACCTTTCAGGGCTGTTATACATCATATAAAAATATGATTCCTTCAGTCAAGTCTCAACACTATCTTAATTTTTCTGCCACCATTTGTTTTTCTTTTCATGGCTAGGCCTCACAGAGTCATCTGGAAAGATTAGACGTGATTTGTACAAATGCATAAGAAGTTCTTGGCCATGGGGACCACTAAACTGTCCCTAGACTGCCCTTCCCTCCTCACATCTCTCCTCCACAAATCCATGCTCTGGAAAATGAAAACACCTCAGCTCAGGAGCCAAAAATGCTCTGAGCTTCCAGAAATGCAAGAGACCAACTCTTCAGTCAGGAGGGATCCTGGGAGGTGGATGATGCTCCATGATACAGGAGAAGGAAGGAGCCCTATCCTCTCTCCAGTCTCACCTTCAGGGTGGCAGGAGATCTTTCTTCCCTTATTCTACATCCAATAACCATCTTAACCTTGACTACAGACTCAAGAGGCAAAACCATGGAAATATGCAGGTCTTCCAGCCCCACATCCTATCTGGATCTGTGTTCCCCCATGTGAGGAAGTGGGGCAGGGGAAGGTCTTGGGAAGAAAGGTGTTTTCCAGGCTGTTGTAGCCAGTCATCAGAAACATGTGATCATTTAAACTGCAAACATCAGGTGCTCACAAATACCAGCAGTGAATGAAAATTACCTTTCTTTTGTTGAAACCTGGAGGGAGGCTAAAAAATTTTTGTCCAGAAGAGATTTTATAAAGCACAGATCATTTGTGAAAAACATGCTGGAGATTTAGGATCTTGACTTTTTATGAGATTTGCAATACTTGCAGGTTTTGGTCTCTGAAATGAGACAGGCCTGCTCTGCTACCGTCAGTATTTCTGCTTCCTCTTTGTTCAAAACTGGAAAGGTGTGTGGAAGAGAAAAAAAGAGATTAAAGGTGAAACAACACGGGGCAGGATGAGAGCGGATCATTAAAGTTTTGGGTGTAGTTTCAGGTTGTTTTTTATTTTATCTGAACCAGTTGTCCCACCCCTAATTACAACAGTATTAACACATTCCTGGGTGTGGTCACTCGAAATTCTTAAGTGGGCAAAAATTTTCAGCAGTGTAATATGCTCAAGGTGTGTACCAGCAGACCACTTTAAATGGTCTGGCGTGGTCCTGCCGGCTTCTTCACCAGCTTCTGACCCTGTGTTTGTTGTAGCTTTGGCACAGAAAGGGTCACGTCATTGCTTTTTATTGAACCCCAGCCTTAGTCAGCACCTCAGCGGGCCCTGTTCTCCCAGCCACAGCTCAGATGCTCAGATAAAGCTCCCCAGCTCCAACACGGTCCTACAGAAGCAGCAGAGGGATCAGAGCAGCTCCCACTGGGTTTTCACTGAGAGGCTGAGGGGTTTGTTTTATTTCAGGTGCACTGCTGGCAGTGTTTCCCATCTTCTTGTTGGTGGGTTTTTCTCAAGGCAGGTAAAATGTCAGTTCACAGAGCAGGTGGTGCAGTGGGAGTCTTGGCTTTGGCTGACCAGGGGCTTTTATCTTGTGTCTTAGGACCTGTTGTAAACCACAGTGCATGTGAGACAGCAGTTTGTCTTTTTGTAATGCACCAAGCCTGCTCTGGGCAGTTTGGTAGCTTGTTAGCAACCAGGAGACTAATCTGACTCCAAAACACATGGTCTGCCTCTTCTGACTCCATGAAGACCAGGAACATTTGGAAAACTTTCCCAACCAGCCCAGATAACCTGCTGCTTTTCAAAATACCTGTTGTTACCAACTATATGGATATTTAAAACTTACTGTAAAAATGCAGCTATTCAGTGGAA
Source organism: Daphoenositta chrysoptera (assembly GCA_013397915.1). Classification (NCBI taxonomy): domain Eukaryota; kingdom Metazoa; phylum Chordata; class Aves; order Passeriformes; genus Daphoenositta; species Daphoenositta chrysoptera. Next base: position 153,444 of record VZRO01007552.1, read on the forward strand.
CTGGACCAAAAGTCAAGAACAACTGATGCATCATCTAACAGCACAAGCTATATTGCTGGTTCTTGCTGGATGTGTACAGGAAGCCTCAAAAATTCAGATTCTGGGTTTGTTCTGCTGAGCATCCCAAACTTAGATTGGATATTATAAAAAATTTTGTCATGAAAAGGATTTTCAAGCATTAGAAGGGGCTGCCCCAGGGTAGTGGTGGAGTCACCATCTCTGAAGGTATTTAAAAGATGTGTAGGTGTGGTGCTTGGTGACCTGGTTTAGTGGTGGCCTTGGCAGTGCTGGGTTAAAGGTGGGATTCAACAACCTTAAAGGTCTTTTCCAACCCAAACAATTCTATCATTTTATGATTCTATATTGCAGTGCTGTGTGGGAAGTCTCTGGGGGAACTCCAGGTTCGTCAGAGGTGTAGCTGTGTCAACACAACGTGAATATTAGAGTAAACCCTCAGTACTAAACCAGGCATTTACAGCCTCAAAGTGAAGCCCAGCTGCATGGCTCGGTCTGAATTGAGCTCATGCAGTTTGAGTAAAAACCCAAACAGCTTTGGAGCTGAAAGCCTGGAGGCTGAGCAGGGTGGAGAGAAGACTTGAACTGGGGCTCAATTCCGTGTTCAGAGGGGCAGGGATAAAATCCTACCCTCATGACATTGGTACACTTGAGGCAGATGGGATGGGAACCCTCACCTTGGATTAAGTGGAGGCTTTCAGTTGTCATGCAAAGTGAAACGTCAGCAAGAGAAACTGAGCTGTGCCCTGCTTGCTCCCTTTGCTCCTGCCTGCCATCTCATACCTTCAGGACAGTCATCTAAAGGACACAAGGTGCAGGGTCAAACTCCTTTGCATGGAGAAAGGGAAGCTATCAGATCTCCTGCACCCCAGATAAATGATGTGACTGCTGGGCCATGAGATAAGGGAGCACATCTGCTCCTCAAGCATCCCAGGAAACGAGTTCTTTGCTTCCTTCATGCCTCAAAAGAAAAATCTTTTATCTGGGACAGATGGAATATTGATGTCCAGCATCCAGCAATTCTTCTGGTTTACTGTGTTGCAGGAAAATTGAAAACACAATGTGCTCTGAACACTTTCCTCTACTTTTTTTTTCTTGGTCATCAGACTAGGGGGAAATGGTTTATTCACACTTTTAAAAGGTAAATAGGAACTCTTATGCTTTAGGTGCTGAATAAATAATCCTGTAGAAATTGTGAAAACTATCAAAGACTGAGTGAAACTTTTTGCTTTCTTTATTCACCTTTTCCTACATTTTTGATTACAAACTGTTAGCATTAGTTAAGTTCTGCAAACTTACAATTCATTTTTCAAGGTTATGCTTTGAATCCTTGGTGCCAAACACCTGATAGTTTAGGCCTGTGATTGAGACTGGTGTCATCAAACAAAGGTACTGGGCTCAAGGTTGCACTGTGTGTTACACAGGCCTATAAAAAAAGAAATCTGACAGGTGGGAGGGTTTCTGGCTGCCTAGAGGTGATACAATTTGCTGCTTTCAAAATGCTTGATGGTGATTCTTTTATTCAAGAAAAGACTTTGCATGAGTTGGTCCTATGAAAGAAGGCACAGCAACATAATAAAGGAGACAGAAATGTGGACAACTCATTGTGGTAAACTCCTTGCTATTAAAATAAATAAAAAGGTTTGAGGTTTGTGGGACTCACACCTCACAGGATTACTCTGGCAAAAGGCTCACCAAAACCAGCACATTAGAAAGCCAAGAGCTCTTTTTTGTTATGGCAACAAGAACAACAGCAACACGTGAATTCAAGCTCCAGATAAAAACAGAAATGTTATCGTTCTTGTAAAAGCCATCCTTGCCATAGATCACCGAATCATTAAGGTTGGAAAAGACCTCTGAGATCATCAGAGGTGTTCCTGATGTCCAACTTGTCACCCAGCCCAGAGCACTGAGTGCCATGTCCAGGCCTTCCTGGGACACCTCCAGGGACAGAGACTCCACCACCTCCCTGGGCAGCCCCTTCCCAGGCTGGAAATTGCCAAGGTTGAATGATACAATGCTTGCCTGGCCAGTGAGAACACCAGAGGTGTTCAACCAAGGTGTACAAATAATATTATCAAATGAATGAAGGCCAGGACAGAGCAGATTACAGTGGGGGAGGTCCTGGCTAAAACAGGTTCTGGGAAGAGTTGAGTCCAGAGCCCTGAAAGCCTGGAACCAACCAACACCGGGCCTGATCAGCTCGACAAGACCTTCCTGCTTTGTGTCCTCCCAAGTGCACCCAAATGCTGCTTCCCAAGGCCCTCAGCTGGAATCCAGCCCCACATCCACATGCCTGCCCTCCTAAGGAGCCAGCACCATTAAGTGAGGGAAATAGCAGGACAATTGCTGTCTAAAGCACACCACCACATTTCCTTTCGAGCAGCACAGAGGTTTCAGCTGCTGTGCTCCTCTTCCTGCCCCCTTGCTGCTGGCCTGCATTTCAATCAGGGAAAGAATTCCCTAGGGATGTGGACAGGGGGAGGGAGAGCCCAGATGGTTGTGTTCAGAAGCACTAGGAAATCAAAGGTTCCCCCTCCTCTCTCTTATGATTTCTGCATCCTTTCCCTGGGCTTTGTCCTGCCTACACCCAGCTCTGGGGGAGGATGCAGTGAAAGGATTTCCCAAAGCTCTGGGGTTCTGCCGTGCCCGTGAATCCCGCTGCTCTCCCGGTGACGTACCAGGGCACGTCAGAAAGCTCAGCCAGCCACTGCTTTCCTGCCTAAAGGTTCTATGCAAGGAGGGATTTCCTTAAATGACTGCTAGAAGTCTCAATTAGCAACTTCTGAAGCATGAAGGGTTTTTTTCCGTTCCTTTTCTGTTATTGTCACCAAGGTCAGAGCCTTCATCCTTTCCCAGCAGAACCTGTGACTCTGCCCAGCCTCCTCCCAAACAAGGAGACACAGGTCTGTCAGCTGCAAATTTTTCCAAGGAAAGCCTGGATACAGCAAAAGGTGACCCTGCAGACAATTGTCTCAGTCTGTACGATTTCTTTTTAATCAAACCAACGTGATTCAGCCTCTTGTGGGGACTGGCCTTTGCCAGGCATTTGGGGACGCTGCAGGTGGGGTTTGCACCTCTCACTCTGGGCTCCCATTATCGTCACGGAGGAGAAGCAGGATTTTCCATGGTGTGAGTCATCTGATCTCTTTCAGACCTCTGCATGAGGATGAGACAAACTGTGTCCCAGAAATGCCCACTTCTCCCCTCCTTCCAGAAGCAGCTAACTCAGGTGTAAATGTCCGCTTTAGGTGTATGCTTCCTATTTGTTCCCAAACACAGATGCTTTCAAAGGAAATAGGAATTTTCTTCTCTCTCTCTCTTTCCTTTCCCTTATTTAAAAATCACTTCTCATCTACTGTTGCTCGGAAAATCTCTGGATCACCTGTTGGATTCCAGCCTTTGATATTTATGGGATTGACTCTCTGCCTTTTCCCCCTTCCTGGTATGATATGGGAACCCCAAATCCAGGTGACTGGTTGCCATTCAGTAGCAGTCTTTGAAGAAATGGGTGATTGAGCCTTGATACAGTAGTTGTATTTCAGCTGGGAAAAAAAAAAAAGTTGTTTGCATTGAAGGATTTTGCCTCTTTGACACATTGAATACGTAATTGCATTCTGTTACAAATTGGGGCACTGCACAAAAATAAATTGTGTCTGGCAGTCGGTCTGCTCCTTTCCATCCCCATCTCTGTGGCAGACACCTGGATCCTTGCTGGGAGCCTGGTGAGCTTTAGGAGACGGTTCCCACCTTGAATTTACACATTATTATGGCCATGATTTAGTGCTGACCCTAAACCAAGCAGGCTTTTAATGAGCTAAACCTTAATCAAGGGCTACTCACGAGCTGGAGACTGGGCATGTTTTGGGAACTGTTGAATGAGGACCACCAAGCAATTCCTCTTTTCCTCACTGCTTATTGCTGTCAGTGTTTCTTTTCCCCACGGGTGCTGGGAAAGACATGTCCTTGCTCTCAGTCAGGAATGATATCACCTGCCCTGAGCAATGTTATTCCCTTTCCTGCTGAGCTTAGGCAATGCTCTAACATGCCTAAACAGTGCATCCACAACAAGGCATGGCATCATCTTGCTTTCAAAACAAACCTGTGGTGGGCGGAATTAGCTATGCCAAGTGAGGCTAGGCTGATTGATAAAGATCAGCCAAGAAATTTCTTCAGCTCTTCTGTCATTCACCTCTGGTCACCCTCGTTTCAGAGGTGGTAGGAGCTGGTTGTACTCTGGCTTCACAAAGGAGACAAAGGAGAACTGCTGGTGGTTTTATGTTTTTTTAGTCAAATGTTCATTTAAATGGATAATGAACAGGGGGAAAAAGGGGGGCATTTCTACATCACCTGATGTGATTGTACCTAATCTGTCTGCTCAGTCTACCTTTGTGTCTGCCCTTAATGCAAATTTATCTGCTCCTGTGAACAACAAAAACCACAGAACACCCACCTGTAGCCTGTCCTGTGCACATTCATACATAGTATTTCCTTCCTAAGCTAAAAAATGTCTGAGTAAAGGGAAGAGCATTCATTCTGTGTACGGTTTGGGTGTTTTGCTGCCTGATCTTGTACGTGTGTCCAGTTTTTCAGAAATATGTGAATAATTTCAAAGACACAGTCAGCTCATCACATCCCTGCCTGGGTGGTTTGTAACATCATAAATGACTACACATCTGGGTTATGGGGTGTGGTTCCCCCCCCTGTTTTGTGGAAAACCCACTCAAATTGTGACCCTTCTCTTGTAAAGAGAAGGCCAGAAGGCTGAAGAGAGGAAACTGGACTAGAAGATGGTCAGTGAGATCTATAAAGGGAGCAGAGTGAGGCCTGGGAGACTGCAGGGAGGATTAGGAACATGAGCAGTGCAGGAGAGAATACAGGGATTAGGAGGATAGCTCATGGAAGGGTGGTCTGACTCCAAGAAAGGATGGAGGAGGGGATGTCAATGAAGGGAGGCAGAGATGGGATCACTTGGGAGAGAGCTGAGGTTTCCCTCAAGATTTTGAGAGAAAAGCCTGAGGATGGGTGAGGACCAAGCCTGCAGAGTACAGAGGTTACCCAAGGAATCAGTGATTTATATTGGCCTTGCAGGACCTTCAGTGGCACAAGGGTGGCAGGGCCCAGTGATTACAGAAAGGCTGGCTTGTCTCCTGGAGGAGACAAGGCTAAACAGAGCCTGAAGGGCCAAAAGGAGACCTTATAGCAGGAGTAGGAGCAGGATGAGGAAAGGATTTAGGCATGGGGCAGAGGCTGGTGCCCGGCAGAGCAATTGAGGGCATCCAGTGCTGTGCCTGGTGGATTGAGAGGCTGCTACTCAGCTTGTGAGACCTTGGATGGCAGAGACAGTGAGTGCAGTCAGCTCCAAGGCTGATGGATCTGGCTCAGGAAAAGATGGCTGGAATGGCGAGGACTTCGGCTCTTCACAGGAGTGAACAGCCAGGGAGCTGAGAGGGAGAGAAAGATGGGACTGAAACAAAGATGTTTGCTGACCTCTCATTCTTCTTCCCAGCTCCAGGATGTCAAACCAGCAGAGAGCATGAAGAAAAGTGTGTAATGCCTTGAGAAAATAGCACTCCTGGACACAGCCAACACAGTCTCCTGAAATGTGCTGTCTTATTTCATTTTTTTGGTTGTGTATAGCTTGGTACCCAAGATGTAAGAAATACATATAAGTGTATATTTCAGTGTATTTAAAATGTATCTTAAAGTACATATAAGTGCATTAATTCCCCTGAAGGAAGCAGTCTGAATGTCAAACATCTTTTGTCCAGGATCATGTTTTAGTAACAGAACTCTGTTGCAACCTATTCTGCAAAGCTCTTGTTAAGATGCTAAAAAGTGGCAGTAATCAGCTGTTCCTCTGGTTTGGCTACAAGTGGGAGCATTGGGATTTGACTAGCAGATGTGCTGTGGGGTTTTTTTATTCAGCTGAATTTGGTGGTTTCTGTCCTTAAAGATACTGAGCACTGGTAAGGCTCAGGCTCTGGGAGTTTCACACCCCCAGTCTGAGTGCCAAAAACGGAATATTCATTCATTTTCTCTCTTGCTGGTTTTCCACCTTTAAATGGACATCTGTGAAGCTGGACAAACCCCCATAGCACGTGCCCTGATCCATTAATGATGGGGAGTTTGGGAAAAGCTGTGAAATACTCATTTCCCAAGCAGGGCTGGAGCAGCGTGCAGCACACAAAGCCCGGTGTCAGTGGGTACAGAACAGGTCAGAGACCAAACAGCAGTGCACTGCCCACCTTGTGACAGCTCAGCCCCACACACTGTGCAGCAGGCAATTAGAGAGTGTTTCCCAATGCAGACACACGAGGGTGATGAAGAAAGGCTGCACAAGTTGCCTTAATCACAGCATTTCCTAACTTTGGGCTCTGCCCCTCTATCAACATTGTTTTTAGGGGTGTATTTCATTTTTAAGCAGTGCATTTTGTGCTGGAAGGAGCTGATTCTGAAGAACATAGCTGTATGAACAAGATTTCCGTGGTGTGAGGGCAGGCTTGGCACAAAAGACCACTCTGCAGAAGTGCCTTGTGCAGACGAGGCTGCAGGCACTGGTTAAGGGGCTCATAACTTCCACAGAAACACTTTGCATCAGGGATGTGAGCTAAGGAGAGAGAAAGAACATGCTTTTAGAGAAGATGGACCCCTCTTCCCGTGGTGTTTTCATCTGTCAGAGCCCTGAGGGTCTGTTGTTGTTTAACCCCAGCCAGCAGCTCAGCCCCACACAGCCACTCGCTCACTCCCCACAGTGGGATGGAGGAAAGAACTGGAGGGGCAAAAGTGAGAAAACTGGGTTGAGATAAAGGCATTTTAACAGGTAAAGCAAAAGTTGTGCATTTCAGAAAAGCAAAACATGGAAATCATTCCCCACTTGCCATGGGCAGGCCGGAGTTCAGCCATCCCCAGGCCAGCAGGGCTCCATCACAGGTAACAGTGACTTGGGAAGACAAATTAATCACTCCAAACATCTCCCCCTTCCCACTTCTCCCCCCAGCTCTCTGTGCTGAGCACGGCCCTGTGTGGTGTGGGACATCCCCGGGGTCCTGGCTGTGTCCCCTCCCCTCTCCCTGTGCACCCCCAGCCCCCTCGCTGGGCTGAGGGGCAGAAAAGGCCTCGGCTCTGTGTGGGAGCTGCTCAACAACAGCCAGAACATCCCCGTGCTATCAACACTGCTCAGCACAACCCCAAACACAGCCCCACAGCAGGTACTGCCAAGAAAATTAACTCTGCCCCATCCAAAACCAGCACAGGGCTCTTAATAATCCTTGACAGCCCTGGCCAGTCTCAACAAGAGCCTCCCCCCCAAACCCTGGCCATGGGTTCTGGAGCCTCATTTCAGCCCCACCTGGGGCTTCCAGTCTCCTCCTGGCCTCAGGTTTAGGTGTGGCTGTCTCCAGCCCTGTCTCTTGGGTAGCCCTGAGGTCTGTGCTGTAGGCATCTTGTCTCCAGCCCTGCCCTCAGCCCTGTCTCCTTCAGCTCTTGAGTGGATCCTGACCCTGGCTCATCCCCTCGCTCTGCTGGGGGCTGTCCATGGATTCCATGGATTCCTCCAGAATGCCCCAGCTCTGTCTGCCATGTGTGGATCCTGCAGGACGGTGCCTGTCACCGAGGGCAGGCCAGTGCTGGGGTCACCCTTGCACCCAGCTGCCCGCTCTCTAGGGAGCATCCCCCTTCTCTGCATCCCTCCTCTGAAATGGGAAGTGGCACAAAACTCCTTCTAGTTTTTTTTATGGGTTCTTCATACTCAAGCAGGGCCCTGCTTGTCCTGGCACTCTCGGAAAACACATTTTCATGAAGGTTGGGATAGCTGGAATACCAGGAAAAGACTAAGGAACCCTTTCCTGGAGGTGTCCAAGGCCAGGCTGGACAGGGCTCTCATCAACCTGTGTTAGTGGGAGGTGTCCATGCCCATGGCAGGGGGTGGGAATGAGATGATCTTTAAGGTCCCTTCCAACCCAAAATATCCTACAATTCTCTGCTAGCTGGACGATGATCCAGCCCCTTGCTTTGCCATCTCACCTGGAGACTTTGCTAGGTAGGAGGTTTGGTAGGAGGCAAAAATCTTTTGGTAGGAGGCAAAAATCTTCTCAAAGCTGTCCATCAGAGCCTGAGAGAGCTGCTGGCCGCCCTGGGGAGGTGTATCAGGCAGGCCATGCACAGTGCCTGCCTGTTTGCCAGTGTTCCTGCTCACTGGGCATGACACCGTGGGTCAATGTGTAACCTGGGGAAAGGGTTTCAGATGACACTCAGAGCAGCAAGGAAACATCCCACACAAAACTCGGTGTGTGGGAGCACAGTGGTTTTGGAGAGGAAGTGGGAGGTTTGGGCTGAGAATCCAACCTGCCCAGATGCAGATATTTTGATCCTGCTGAGTCAGAACAGATTCAGGTTCTTGGAGGTTTAGAAATACAGATGAACTGGTTTTCCTCTCTACTACAGGAGTCTCTTCCCCTTTTCCAGCTTAATCTGCAGGAGCAGAGAGTATCAGAAATTCCCCCTGGGATAGTCTCAGATTGCTGTGGTCTGAAAAAGAGTATTGGAACTCCTACAAGAGACCACCACACTCCCTTGTGATGGGCACCAGAAAGGGGGTTTTGACTGTTTTTAGAAAAGGACAGAACTCAGTGGAAATGGGCTCAGAAATCTGGAATAAAATTAAGCCTTGGATATTTCATTCCAAAATAATTCCAAATGTGCTGCCACCTGACTGTGTCTTGCAGTGTCTCCCTTCTCTGGCCCCTTCTGCCTGCCCTGCATCTGCCCTGGCATCACCCACCCATTAATGCTCCTCCTCTAATCGAAGCCTCCATCACAGCCATGGACCAGATGGCACCAATCCTTCTGGCACAGCCCCAGCACAGCCCCGGAACTTGCCAGGTTGAATTAGCTGCCTGTGTCTATTTAACTTTCACATTTTTGTGATAGTGCATCATGCAGATAATTGTTTTGTCTTTTTCTCTCTCCACTCCAGAGCAATAACTTATGTCCAGTCTTTACATATCTTTTTGGCTCCTTGCTCTGGTCCTGTCAGTCCCTTTGCTGGACCCCATCACACACTGGACTGTGAGACTTTGAGGGAAAAAAATGGGTCTTTATAAACCTCCTGGCAAGGTGACTCCCCTTGTCCTGACTGAGGACACCATAAAACAAACAAGGGGAAAATCAGCTCGACTTTCAAAAGTCCTTGGAGCCTGTTTTTACAGCAATTCATTAGTTCATGCCAGTGTAAGGTGACACTGTCAGTCAGCTTTGCTTTGTGCTAGTGGCAAATTACGTGATGGTTCCTCGCTCTTACGATGAATTCTGAATCTTGTGATGTTTGTTGCTTTCTAAGTGCCTGGATGTTTGCAGTCACATGACAACCCGAGACGTCAATTTTTATGCTGTTTCTACGTGTCACAGTCCGAGGGAGATGGTTAAACCCCTCCCCAGTGAACCTGAAAACAAAGATAACAGAAGACAAATAGACCTCACTGGCAGCTGAGATTTCTTCGTTTGCCTATTTTCTCATTCCTTTTCAAATCAAAATACTTAAGTCATTTTTTAATCAAGTGTCACAATTTGGGGAACTTTCAAGCATGGAGATTGGTAATATTTTATTTAGATTGCAGCTCTGATTGCCTGTATGTCCTCCTCAGGCTTGCTTCCTACCCTGACATTTAGACCACGAGCATTTTTTCCTCAGGCACAGCATGTACAGAAGTTGGATGGGAAACTGGTAAGCAATCAGAGCACTCCTCATCTTTTCTTATCCAAAGTTTTCTAGGGAAAGAAATGCTCGTCGCCGAAGTTTTGGACAGCTTTGGAAAGTACTGTCCTGAGGTTCTGATAAGGTTGCCCTCCTCCCAAGCAACCTTGAATTTCCCCACGCTCCACTCCCTGCTCCAAATTCTATCTCTCCCAAACATGGAAACTGGCAAATAATGGAAAAAAGGAGGCAGGGCTGCCCTTTCAGAAGACATTTTATAATGTCACTGTGTTTCCCTGCTCACAGCCCGTAGGTGCCGATGGTGTTTACAGGAAATGCCATGAGTAATTTGCAAAGCGAAAGCGTTGTGTGCTATCGGGTCGGGGCTTGTCTGACTGGAAAGTGTCCTGCAGTGTGGAACAGGGGCTGGGCCAGCTGCCTCCCCATCAGCCTGCCATGCCAGAGGCTTGGAAAGGCCAGGGCAAGGAGTAGGACAAGGTTGTGCAATGCTCCTTCCAGTATTGGTGTAGAAAAGCAAGGACAGTTTGTGGTCGGAGTGGCCCTTCCATAAACTTGCCAGCTTCCTGGAGGAAGTAATTTCTAGAGTCTTCTTCACCTTGTCTTCTTGTATATTCCCTGCAGGATGCAGCAGAGCACCAAAGCCTTTTCCATCTCCCCCTCTCAGCCCAACAGCCCGCACCACTTCTCTCCCGTAGGACTCAAAGTGCCTCCATCTGTCCCATCAAATTCCCTCCCTCAGCATAAGACCTTGAGTTTCTGCTGTCCACGCCAGGCTCTGTGCTGTTGGAGCTGCTTCTAGTTTAAAGAGAGCAAGCAACAGCCCCCCCAGAACTCTGCACCAGTGTCTGTAGCCTATAGGAACCTGAAAACTCCTGCAAAAATATGAGGAAGATCCAGCTTTGAGTCTCATTGAGCTCCACTGCGAAACTCTGAGGGACTTTGATACACCAAGGCTCCTCCCTAGTGGCTGATACTTGCCCGTGTGTGTCTTGGACAGGTTTGTGTGTGCCACACTTTGCTTCCCACAGCAGGGATGCCTTCCCCCCCACAAGCTCCCTGTCTGCTCCTCCCTGCTCCCAGGACTCCCATAAGTTCCTTACAGGGGTCTACAGAGTGCAGGCAGCTCTTAGTGTGTGGCTGCTGTCTCTCCAGGTAGTCCTGTTCATGCTCCCAGAAACTGTGCACTGCTGATTTTCCAGTTCCTGAGCATCTTAGGAGCTCTCTCTGCTTTGTTCGTCTGATTTTCTAATTCTTGAGCACCTCAGGAGCTCCCCCTGCTTTGTTCTTCCCCCCCTGCATTTCCTTGAAATGCTCCACTTGTTATTCAGAATGCAAATCTGCGTTAGGCAATGCAGTTTCTTCCCTGGAAGTGCTGGTACAAAAATGAAGGGGAACTGGGAAAGGTGTGTGGGAAGGAGGAGAGAGGTATGGTACAGTGTCTGTCCAGCTCCCTGTGGGATAATATCAGCCCAGCCAAGAGCTCTGGCACCCTCTGTGAGCAGGGTGGGTGACACTGAACCCAGCTGTGCCTCCAACACCACCCCAGGAGTCAGAGCTCTGTTTCCATCTTGTGTCCCAGCAGGAATGCAGGGTATCAGCTGAGCATGGTCCCCAGCCTGCATCACCTCTCCAGTGACAAACAGCATCTTCAGTTTGAAAATAAATAAATAAATACCACCCTTAAGAGGCCTCAAGGGAATCACTCTGGATTTTAGGAATGGCATGGTGGCTGCTTTCAGTCTCTGCTCACTCTTCACATTGTCTCATGCCTGCTGTGGTGCCCATGCCTGCTGTGCTTTTTTCCAGGCCACCACAGGTTTGGCAAAGCTGGGGAAATTGGACAAGGTGGGAACTGAAGCTGTAGTTGGGAGAAGGAAGCAGAAACCCCAACGTGTGCCTTGTAGCAGGATTTATTTAGCTGGGGAACTCCTCAGCAAAGGATAATCCTGTTAAGCACACTGTGCTTTTCCTTCCCTTTCCCTTGCACACCTGATCCCTGCTGGAACCACCTGCACTGCTTTTGACAGAGAACAGCAGGACCTGCCTCCATGGGCAACCATTTCCTGAGTGCTTCGTTTGCAGCTTGGAGTGCGACCAAAACATCCCAGCTCCCCCTGTGACCACCCCTGCGCCCCTTTTCCTTTTCCACAGAACTTTGTCTCCCTTTTTGGTTCACTCTCAGTCTTGTCACTGCTTGAAGAAGACATTCAGGGAGGGGGTGATGAGCACTAGGATGACAACTGACTCCACATGGGATACACAGTGCAGTGCAACTCTTGTGTCTGATTTCTCTCCAGGCATCACTGCACTGCCTAACCAGCCCATCCTCCCTCATCTGCTTGGTTATCCCTGGCCAAATGAGTTATTTTGCATCTGATTTTGCCAGGCTGAGCTGTGTCCCCTCGGAGCTGGCAGGCTGCACACTGGCCTGTATCACTTCCATCAGCTCCACCTCCCAGCTCCTCGTCTGCACTACAGGTGCACATCACTCTGAGTACTGAGAGACTGAGAACAGGAACAGATCTCGGTGCCAGGATCTGTAAGGAATGATCCTGCTGGGCAGCTGACACAGCTGAGCTCCAGAAACACATCAGGAAGGGGGTGTACCCCACCCCCGGGGGCAAGGGTGACACTGGCTGTTCCTGGCATTCCTCCCTGATCTCTGCAGAAAGGAAAAGATAAAAGCAGCACATTTTGCACCTGTCCCAGCAGAACAGTTGATTTAATGCTCCCTCCTTTTCCCAGGGTGTAGCAGCCCAGGGAGGTGGAGGAACATGGAGGCATTTGTAGGGATGTGGAGGGAGGTGGAGGGAGATGGGGGGTAGCAGGTCTGGGGCAGGTGGGGAGCAGCATCCCGAGAGCAGGAGGTCCCTGGTGAAGAACACCAGGTTTATTTGGGAAGAGAAAAGAATCACAGAATGGTTTGGGTTGGAAGAGAGCTTAAAGAGCAGCCAGTTCCAAGCCCCTGCCGTGGGCAGGGACACCTCCTGCTAGAATGAGTACAGCAAAGGTGGCAGGGAGACACCTGCAGCCCAGGTGCCTGCAGGGCTGTGCTGGGCTGGGAATGGCTCTGCCTGGCACTCCACAACCACCAGGAACAGGGCTGGGGGCCCCTGCTTAGCTGGGGCTGTTGGTTGGGCTATCTCTGTACAGCAGAAGCAATATCCTGGAATAAACTCAGCTTTCTCAGAAGAATGTGAGCAAATCCATGTTTAATTTTCTTCTGGTATTTTAACGATAATCTTCCTTTGACTTGGTCTAATATCTGTGGCATGTGTGACAAGTCAAATGCCTTAGGCCTCTTCCTGCTTTGCTGTAGCACAAGCACACAAATAATGGTATGAGTTTTGTCTCCTTAAACATCTCCCTTTGGCTTCATTAAAAGAATTATGACTCATATTAGGCAGTGCTTATACTTCCATGAAAGATTTAGGTGTGGGTATTTCTTTTCCCATCCAAGAAACATATTTGCACCAACCTAGCAGTTGGTTAAATTCTCATATATTTTCTTTCAGTCTCAGCCATAAGTGTAACTATCTTGGACATCTGGGTGCTTCCAGTTTCACTCTGTTGAGAGTTTCCTTATAGCTGGAAATGTGTCCTGCAGTTCTTCAGTTGTTCTGGCCACACTCTCTCCACTGAGCACCTGCTCTTAATGTGCCCAGATATTTGAAATGCCTTTCAACCTCAACCTGATTACTTTTGTTGCCTGGTTCCTTTAGAAATTCTATTTTCTTCGAGATTCTCTTATAATCTGTTTATCTAATTCCTGTACTCCATCCCCAGTCATGGAAGTGTGAGTCATTGACAGAATCACAGAATGGTTTAGGTTGGAGGAGGCCTTCAAAAATCACCTCATCCAACTCCCTTCCAAAGGTGGGTACATCTGTTCAGCCTGGAGAAGAGGAGGGTGAGGGGAGACCTCACTGCAGCTCCAAGTCCTTGTGAGGGGCAGAGGAGGGGCAGGCACTGATCTTTTCTCTGTGGTGACAGTGACAGGACCCGAGGGAACAGCCTGAAGCTGTGTCAGGGCAGGTTTAGGTTGGAAATTAGGAAAAGGTTCTTCCCCCAGAGGGTGGCTGGGCACTGAAAGGCTCCCCAGGGCAGTGCTCACAGCACCAGCCTGACAGAGCTCAAGGAGCATTTGGACAATGCCATCATTTTTGGTTGAAAGCCCAGCTCATCTGGAGATCTTCTGAGACATTTCAGGATCAAGAGATGTGAAGGTCGCTACAGCAGTGTCCTGCTACAGACTCCTGCAGGCTGCCTCCTCACCTGGAGCTGCACAGAAGGTGACAGACAGGCTCCTCTCCCTTTGGCTAAGCCTGCTAGGACTGGAGGGATTTTGCTGTCTCCAAAGGAAGGAGCTTGGTTCTTCCCCATGACCTGCTTCAAGCAAAGCCACAGCAACCAAATGGATCGTGCTGTGAGAAATGCAGAGTCACACTGGTGTGAGTCAAACATCCCCCTCTGGTGCTGGAGGGTTTGGCTAAAGAGCAAAACAAAGGCAAATACATCAGCAGCTCCAAGTGGATGGTTTTTTTACCTTCTTCGTGGCAGAAGCCCAGAAGGCTCTGACTGAGATCAAAAAGTAACTTATCACCTTGAGGTCTGTGGAGGAGCAGAGAGGTGCTGAAACCTTCCACCACTTCCATCATCAAAAGCTTCAGTAGTTTTCTTTCCACGTGTGTTTTCAGGGCCAGCCTCGAGGAGAGCAACTGTTCTAAAGGGACATTGGTGTACCTTCTGTTGGCTGAACCAATTAAAATTGCCCTTCAATATCACCAGGAGCACACACACACAGACAAAAAGGAAAGTTCAAGGAGGAAAAGAGAAACAAGCACAGAGTCTCACCGAGGGACCTGCCTAGGGACTATACTGATATGCTTCAAGGTCATGAGCTTGACTTCAGAGGTCAGAAACAGATAAAAATTCCTACTAGTGGCTGCTCAGTGGCCTGTATGAAGTTAATGGATAGTCTCTTGTAGCCATTTTATTTAAATATATAACTGCTATATGCTTAGAAAAAATACCCCCAAATAAAACTTTTAAAGTTGTTGGTGAGCTGATGCATGTGGAAATGAGTAACAAAGCTCTCTGAAGTCTTTTGTAATACTTTAATAAATTATTCAGACCTCTTCAATCCTGAGCTGTCCTCGTTGAATTGTGTTGAATTGCAGTTGAATTGCAGTGTTCAATTGTAGTTGAATTGTGGAGCTTTAGGACAGAATTGTTGGAAAAGGATCTTATGTCTGTTTGCAACATCTCAAAAGAAAAGGTTTGGTTTTGCCAGTAAGGCATGGTTATCCATTAAAGATAATTTTTAATGGGCCATGAGGTAGCAGCAGTGTCCAAACTCTGGCCATCTTCCATACAACATCCTCACAACTTCCTACAACTTCCTAAGAACATCTTGTCTGGAAAGATGCAGCAGCTTTATGTTGTCTACCTTGAGAAGGGGAGAAGCCAGTGGTCCTGGTGCAGGATTCTGTCACAACTTGGATGAGTCCTATGGTGCTGAGCTCTGCTTTTGCTGAGTTCACTGTATTAAAGGTGAAAGTAACAGTAACATTCGATTTTGGCTTTCACTGACATTTTTAATCATTTTAAAATACTTCCCAACTTCTGTACTGCAGTAAATCTTTCATTTCTTTGGTTTCAGTCAGCTTTGGATAACAGAAGTTACACATGCTGTTAGTATCAGACCTGTCAAGCCTTCCATTTTTGTAAAGCAGGGTGAAAAAAGAGACTAAAACTGTTTTCCTTTGTTTTGTTTGTGATCCTGTATATTCACCAACAAGGTACTCAAAAAAAATCCCGTTTGTCCATGCTGAGGTCACAGCATGTCCTCACCACGAGGTTCAAGTGCCACTTCTCTGACCCCCAAGGTATCCTTGTCCCCCTTCAGACAAGGACAGGAGAGGGTGATGTCTCCAGCAACACACAGGGAAGGGCTGGAGCACTCATCCCACTGCAGCTGAAGAAGGAAATTGCTACCACTATGCCAAAGCAAACAGCTAAAATATGAAAGTCCAGGAACTCAGTCAAATTAGTTTGACACAAAGACAGGGTGGTGCCAATCAGACACAACTCTTTGAGGCTTTTGCCTTGGTGGTTTTAATGTTTTTTCTTGCCTTTTGCATCTTTTTGCTTGAAAACAGAAACTGTTTTGAAGGTCAAAGCTCTGAGAGGGAGAAGTGGTAGAGGAATCTCAAATAATTCCACAGTCATGCTCTGTTGCCCCCTCCTACTGCTAAGAACTCCTGATGTAAAACATCCCCAAAGTAGCCACAAATCAAGCATCCACTGGAGGTCCAGTGTGTCCCTCGGGGGTTTTGTTTTCCAAGATTCCTGTCTGCGTGTACTCACAATTGCATATTGGTTTCTGCATCCAGAAAATCTGACTTCCTCCTGTCTCCTCCTCCTCCTCCTCAGAGGAATGCTTTGGTTTTATGTGGGGATGAGTGACACTTGTGACAGATGAGCTGCCAAAACATGGCAAAATCCTGGGAGTCTGCAACACCAACAGTCACTTTGGTGTTTGCATGTCCCTGCTGGGGATGGCAGATATTTTGCATTTTGCCATCACTTTTCCTACTCATACAACCCAAATGTGTTCAGGAGGGGTAAACTTCCAGTGATATGGTTTTCCAGTGTTGCGTTGTTGTGACAGGGAGAAGCTGGAGTCAGTTCTCAGACATCATAATACAACATGTAGCTTGTCACAGGACCATTTTCACACTTTGCTGCCTGCCTGGAGTGACCCCTTTCCTAAATGATTGCCTTTCCCCTGAAATGTCAGGATAAATCCCTGCAATCCACACCATACCTGTCCCCGTGCTCATCTACTACTTACACAGAAAGTACTAAACAGTCATGCATAATTCATCCCCTTAATTAAAATGTAAATTTACTGCCAGCATTTTGGGGTGATTAAAGCACCATTGTACGAATAGGTTTAAGTTCTGTATCTGGAGTTCCTTTTTCCTAAAACACATGGTGCTTTATGCTGTTTGAAGTGCTGAGATTGATCACCAAGTGGGACAGAACTGAACTTCCAGGGGAGGTCAGTCAGTCTGTGTGTGTCTAATATTCAACAGAGTGTGAATCCACTTTGCTATAAAGTGAGCTGGCTTTCTCTCAAGGTGTTACCTGCCTGCATTTCAGGCTTGGCATAGACAGGAAGGAGTATTTGTAACTGTATTTTTCTACCCAAAAACAAACAAACAAACAAACAAAAACACCAAAAAAAAAACCAAAAAAGCAAAAACCAACCAACCAACCAAACAAAAAAACCCAAAACCCCCAAAACTATACCGTTTTGTTGGCCTCAAACTGATCTTCAGGAGCCTTCAGAAGGATGTTTAATGGATTGCTGTGCTTACTGTAAACAATTGACTTACCAGAGCGTCTTGCAGGTTGGGCTTCATTCCTCATAGACCTCGAAGCCTCACATGCCATTTGCTGTCCATTAAATAAATGATTAAGTACATGAAAAAAACCCCAAAACATATTCCACAAGGATGGGGTAATGACAGAGTGCTCAGTGGGGGCTTAGTTGTAATTCTTAGTGTTTCGCCCTTCCTCCCTCAAAGCAATAAAATCCTTAAATTAAAAAAGAATGTAGAGAAGGTGGTCTTGGGGTTGTGGATGAGGCACAGGGAGCTCTTCATGAAAGGAAACTGTCATGGGGCTGCTCATGGGGAGAGAGAGAGAGAGAAAATTCCCAGCTCCACCATACAAAGAGTCATAGGGATTAGGAGTATTTCACCAGCAGGCTTTTGAATTTTTTCCCTGTAACAAAAACATGACCTCTCCCCTGCCTACGCCCTGTCTGTCTCTGTCTGTCTCTCTCTCCCGTGGACAGGCAGACAGAAGGGCATTTCAGCTCTTGGGGAGAGCTTGGGACTGAACAGAAATCTCTTGGATACGGAAGGAAATTGCTTTGCTTTGCCATTCCCCGAAGTCACATTATTCTTATGCTACACATGACTCTCTTGGAAAATCTGGGATTCATTACCCACCTTCTGCCCCAACCTTCTGGCTTCGGAAATGTGCAGGGAGTTTCAAGATCAGCTCCAAACTGTGACATGAGAGCGCAGTTGGCTGCGGGGCAGCCAGGTTGTGTGTGTGGCTCCTGGTGTCCCCAGGCCTGGCCCTGCTGCACCATTCCCAGCAGCCAAGCAGGGAAAGGAGAGCCAGGGCAGGAATGGACCTCCAGCTGCCCCTTGTACCTCTCTGTTTGGCAGCACAGGAGCAGTTTTGGAGGAGCCAGCTTGCAGCCATCCCCAGATCGCAGTGGACTGGAGGAAGCAGAGTCTGACATTTTTGACAGATTCTCAAGTAAAATTAGGTTTTCTGTTGATGTCTTCTCCTGGTCTTAAAATTAAGAGCCAAACATGGTTAGAAGGGAAAAAGGGTTTTTCCCTGGGTATTTGTTGCAGGCTCCTCAAGTGCAGCACAGGCAGGGGCAATGCCCCAGAGCACACGGAATGCACACCCACGGGCACTCGGGATCACATCCTGGGCCTCACAAATGAGCACATCCAGCAAAGATTCCCCAGGGAGAGGCTCCAGGGAACCCCCGCCTCAGGAACCTTCCCCTGGCTGGGCCCAGCTCAGGGTACAGGATGTGTTCTGGAGAGGCCCTTGGTGTCTGGGGCTTCCAAGGTGTTTGGGCTCTTGGCTTAACAAAATATTAGGTCTAAGAATGTGGGCTAGAAGCACTAAGAATATAGAAAAAGTATATGAAAGGGGTATAAAAGAAAAGGCAAAAAATCATCGTGGCATCACAGTCATTGCCCTTTCACTGCAGGACAGGAGATCTACCAAAGGCCCTCTACAGCGGGCGATGTCCAGAGCTCTGGAGAGGCACTGCCTCCTCGCTCGGTCTCTCCTGGGTCTCAGGGCAGCCAGGAGGGGGTCCAGGCAGGTTTTTGGCAGGCACATGCACACAGGGACATAAGGGACAGCGAAAGGAACGGCGTCAGCAGCGGGGCCCTCGCTCGGTGTCAGGGGCTGGTTTGAAAGTCGGTCGCCGGAGCCGCCTGACGTCAGTTCTGTCGCTGTAGGAAGTATCAAGTTAAACTGATAATTATCTACAGCACGTGGACGAATTACGAACCTTTTGATGTTCAGGCTCATGTGTTTTGAGTTAGCCAGCACATCTTAATCAGATTTTCTTTTCCTTTTAAATGAAGATTTGAAGCTTTCTTATCTCCCGTTCCCTTCTCCTCCTTTGAACTTTTACTTCACTGAGATTTTCACGGACGCAGCCTTTCCTCAGCCAGGTCTCACCAGCTCCCATGCACAAAGCCAGCTCAGCAAGGTAAGATGGCAAGTGCTGTTGGGTTTGCAGTAAGAGCTTTGACACAGCCTGAAAACAAGGAGCTCTTTGTTACTGCCATTCTTTCTGCAGTATTAAAATGTATCTTATCAATATGGCACTGTGTAGTTGAAGGGGGAGAAAGAAATAGGAGAAAAACAGACCCTAAAAAGAGACTCTGGTGAGTTCAGTAAAAATCTGCCTTTCTTGAGCATGAAAAATTTCTTCACTGGTGCAGCAAACCTGCAGAAAGCAAACCCTGAAACTCATCGACTGCTTGCAAAATTCAGTGTCTTTGTCCTAACCACAAACTCTTCACCAGCACCCCACCCGCCACAAAGCACAATAGCTCATTCTCTCTATGGCCCTCCAAATTTTTCACAGATATTAGTCAATGTTTTTGTTTTATTATTACAGCTTTACTTTATTACTCTCCATTTTTAAATAAGGACAAATCACTCATGCTGCTTTAGCCCAGCGCCTTTTTAAAAAAATTATTTATAACACAATCAGATTTCATAGCTGCGTTTATGACTGCATTGAGGGAGAAGAAGGGTGTAATCGGCTCCTTTCAAAATAGTGTCTGAAATATTTCTTTGCCACTTTTAATGGGCTGTATTCCCCCTGGGGGGTTCAGGTGTTGGCCAGTGTTAGCAGCTGGGTCTGGGACAGAGAACTTCCCCACTGCACCACTCTGCAACTCCCCTGGGCTTGTCCCTCTGCCATTCCTACTGTGCCTGTGGACATCTGCTCCTCCTGCAGGAGACTGGATGGGATCTCCAAGACACTCAGCTCAGGTCTCTGTTGCAGCCATGACCAGCTCCTCCCACCCTTTCCATGAACTCTGTGAGCTTCAGAGTTAGGGGTTTGCTTCCTGCCTCTGCCGGGAGGGACGTGCCTGCCGTGGAGAGTGGTGCCTGCGATGGCCAGCGACAGGGACGTGGTGACACCTCCCTGTTCCAAGCCTCAGGCCAGCTCCCACTCGACGGGATGAGGAGTAGCTACAGCTGGATCCTGCCTCGTGCCTGCCTGAGGTCCCCGTGGCCACCACGGGCCATCCACATGGCCTGGGAGAGGGCTGGGCAGAGCCCCGACATCACAAATGGTGGCTGAGCACATGCAATGGCTTGGCAGGATTATCCTACAGCCATAGAGTGATTTCCTAGGTGGATTACTCCCGGAGCCACAGGGAGGGGGTGCCATTTCAGGAGTCTCAGACAAAGCACTCATGGGGCTGTTTCTCCCCCTGTTTGCCCAGCAATAGTCAAAGGGCTGCCACAAAGCCACACGCTGCTCAGGCTCCTGGTGACCCTCAGTGCCCACCTGCCCACTGCCAGGGGGAAGGATTTTGGAGCTGAGAAGGGCTTTCAGAGGACGGCTGCATTTCATAAGGCTCCTGAACAGTGTTGTCAAGGGAGCAGGCAGTGAGCTGACAACTTTTGGGTCAGTCCCAGAACAGCTTGCCAGGGAAGCCTATCAAGCCCCAGTAATCGGGTTTGATTTAAATCTTTCTCCTTCTCATCACCCTTTCTGGATTAAGTCATCTCCACCGAATGAGAGACTGCACTGGGAGAGGCACAGACAGGCTCTTGTATGGGTGTTGGGGAGAGGAAGGGAAAGATAAGCAAACCACCGTCACTTTTGGGTTTTATCATCTGCATCCCAATTTTGCTGCTCCATTGGAGTCACAAGATAACAATAATCTAGAAGCCAGCAGCTTTGGAGCTCACTTATTCTCCTCTGGTCAGCTGTTCAGTGAATGTTTAGAGTTATTTCCTTGGGCACTCAGGATTTGTGCTGGCTGCAGTGGGGTTTGTGACACGGGAGCAAGAGGATCTATGAACCCTGACATTTGGGGATTTTACGTACTGAGGGAAGCAATCTCACAGGGCATTTTCTCTTGATTTCCCCCTCTGTTTCTCACGCTGAAAAAACGCAGCTCTTTACCTGAGGCTACAAGCTTGCACAGGCTTCCCTTGTGAGCAAGCAGCACCCTGGTCTGGAACACAAAGCTTTCTGTGTGCTGCAATGGCACGAGGACACGGGGGAGCTGGCAGGGTTACCTGGTCCTGCTCTGTCCTTTCAGTGTGTCCCAGGGCTGTGACAGAGGAGAAAACGTCAGCACAGCCTTGCCTTGCTCACGGCCTCGGAGGAGCTGGAGGGCGGGTGGGAAAGGTTATCGAGGCAAAGAGCTGGCAAAAGTCAGCTGGAAAAGTCAACAAACACCAGCTCTGCAGTTGGTACCACTCAGAGAAGAGGGGCTTTGTGGCATCAAGGTGGAAGAAAGGGGATCTAAACTCCTGGGGAGGGAAAGAAACAAAGAGGAGGCTTTCTTTGCAACGTGTAGGAGATGGGGAGGGATTTTTCTCTCCAGCCCTGTGTGAGGGGGAGGTCGCTGTGCATGTGATCCTGCAGAATAAGAAGGATCACCAAAGGGGTGACGCAGGAGAAGGAGGATTACTCTGCATGTGATGGCAGAAGGAGGATGGAGGAGCGTTCTTGCTAAGGGTGTATGGATGGGGATTACTAAGGGATTTTCCTGGGGATCTAGGTATAACGAAGGAATCCACCCTCCACCTTGCACTTGGGGTATGTGAAGGGTCAGCAGAAGCTGTCACAACTCCTGATGGCTTTCTGTCACCCTTTGAAGCACTTGTTGCTTACCCAGTAAACCCAGCCACTGGTAGATTACACTGACTTTTGAAGAGCCAATGACATTTCCAAATCTCTCTTCCAAAAGACGAAAATGAGGCCATCTCTGTGTAAGCCAAGTCTCTGTCTCTACTGAAACTACTCAGTTTGGACACTTCCTCCTGTGTACCGATTCTCATCCACACAAGACTTCATAAACAAAAGGTTGAGCACTACACAGAGGCTGACACACCTCAGTGCAAGACGTCTAAAACCTGCTGAGTTAATGGGGAGATGCTTCCCTTTCATTTCAGTGAAATGAAATTCATTTCAGTGGGAGCCCTGCTAACGCTCCTGGCTTCCTGCCAAGCGATGCCCTGTTGTGCTCATGCACTTCCAGGCCACAGTTGTCACTTTGTAACAAGCTGAAAAATTCACAAATTCATATATTCACAGAAATAAAGGAATATGTTTTTTGGGAAAAAACAAATATGTTTTTTGGGATAGCCAGCAGGATCGCACCTCTCGTGGCAGGAGAAGATGGTGTGGCAAGTTCACTATAAATGTGACTTCTTTAATAGCAGTAACAATTCTGCATCTGTGAGAGGAAGGCTAAAGTCTGGCTGCAAGTGAGCCTTTAGAAGGAGCAGCCTCTGTGAACAGTCCAGCAAAAATTGTTGAGTTTTGGCTCAGCTGTGAAGTTTTGACAGTGAATAATTGTTGTTATTTACATAACACCCACACACAAACCATAAACGTTTGGCTCCCTGACCTCAGCCATGACCACAGAGATCTGCAGTGGATGCTCTTCACGTCCTGCCTGTCACACCACTCCCTTCCCTGGCCTGGGCAAGGGGGAGAAGTGCTGCAAGTGATGGCAGGGATAGGGATAGACTCAGCTCCAGGTGGGGAAGCAAAGCTGGCGAGAAGCCAGACTGCAGAAAACACACAGGAAAACCAAGACTGGAGGAATGGAAGAGCACAGAGAGAAGAACCAAAGGATAATTGCAGGCAGGGAGTTCTGAGCTGTTTGCCAGAGCAGAGGTGAGAGCAGCCTTTGTGTTGTAGGTACAGACTGTTTGCTATCTGCACATCCTTCCACAGAGGACACAGCACAATGCCAGTCGTACTGGCAGAGCAAGAGAGAAAACTAGCAAACACTGAAGAGGAATTACCAAGAGAGGGTCAAAGACGAGGAGGGGAAGCATGGGCAGAGAAAGCTAGGAGAAAAATTGAACAGCAATTGAAATAAAAAAGCTTTAACAGAAAAAATAGAAGTCACATTCTTTGTAAGGGTAAGGCTTGTTTTCTCCAGTGCCTTCCCTTGTCCCCATTGCACACCTTCCACCTTCTGCACAGTCTTTGTCCTTCTCTGCGCTCAGTCCTTCCCCTCTCCTGGCCCCATCCCTTGCCTTAAGTCCCTCACTGTGCCCTGCTTGCCATTTCCAGTCTGTCTCCTCATGCAGTGTCCCCTCTGTCCTTGTCCACCCAGTGCCCCCAGCCTCCTGCAGTCGGCACTTCCACCCACCCCAGGCCGTGCTCCTGCCAGGAGCTACCCCTGCCTGCTCTGCCTCCTTTCCCACGAGCCAGCCCATGTCCCTGCTGCTCTGTTCTTTCCTATTCAGCCCCCCTCACCTCCTGCAGACTCCAAATCCTTTGTGCCTCTGGGTTTCCAAGCTGAGGCAGCTGTGAATAAGGGGATGTTTTTGCTGTTGCACAGAGAGGCAGAAACCCAGGTCTGCTGGTGCTCCATGTTCTACCTGGGAGCTGAGCACCCTTGGTCCCTCAGGTGTGCCTGTCACTGTGGTGACTGACACCTGCCAGAATGCCTGACCCAGAGGAAGATGCCATCACCCTGCTGCCAGCTCACCACCTGCTGCAGCAGCGCTTGGCTTTCCCTTGAAGCCACTCATGCCAAGCTAAGCCAGGCTCAAACCCATGCTAAGTCTCTTCCCAAGCTGTGCATGCTGTGTCTGTCCCTGGCCCAGTGGGCAGCAGGCAGTTGCTCCCCTTTCCCTCTGTGAGAAGCTATGGAGCAGGGATGCAGGGCTCAAACCTACATGGAGGCTGCTCCACTCCAGCCATGCCTGCAGCCAAAGCTGGAAATAGCCACCTCCCCATTCACGTGGAGCCCAGGGACCCTGCATCAGTTCTGGCAAAGCACTGGCTCCACTCTTCCCTCTGGGCTCTGGTGGAAGGGTCACTGAGGAGCCTCCTCGCTGTGGTGCAGCAGCACGGGGCACCCCAGGATGGGCAGGGAGCTCCGCCACGTCACGGGGAGAGGTGCTGGCAGGACAGATGACAGCAGGATTATCCCTCTGCCTGCCAGCAAGGGTGACACTGGACAGCTGGGAAGCAATGAACCCTGACCGGTGCCGCCGCTGCAGCGGCAAGAATGCTTATTTTTAAAGTAAGCAGAAAGGAAAAGGACTGTCACCACGTCTGCTGCAGATCAGTTGCCACTCAGGTCCAAGCTGTGTTTTGGGACCTTGGAAATGTCATTTTACTGTTTCACAGTACTTATCCACCTGAGACTGAGCAGATCAGGATTTACTTTCCCTTTACTCCTCCTTCACTCCCCGTCACAGAGCAATTGCCCTGCACTGCTGTCTGTGTGAAGGTCAGATGGGCCAGATTCCACTTTCCTGGAGCTGTCACACACGGCTGAGGTGGCGGGATCGGAGCAAGGAGAGGGGTTTCAAAAAGCAGCCAGGATGGAAACGTGCTGTTGTTTCACTGCTCGTGAGGAAAACCACGAGCAGGTCCCCAGATGGGCCGTGGGGAGCAGGGAGCCCAGCAGGAGTGACCACCTGAGCACTCCCTGGCTCTCCAGAGGGCTTGGCAGCGAGCTCCCCGTTGCTGTGGCTCTGCTGTGGCTCGTACCCACACGAGCTGGTTTAGCTCCAGCCTGGGTATTATGTATTAGTGCTTCAGTTATAGCCCAAACAAGCAGGCTGATCCAGCTAAGGTAAAGCAACTTTCGTTTGCAGCCCTGGATGAAACACCTGCCTCAGCCAATTTGCAAGAGCACCTGCCTGCATGTGGCTTTCCTTCACTTCTGCCCGTGAACTGGGAGCAAAGGGAAGTCTCTTTAGCTGCTGGTACCATGAACAGCAAAGAGATACAAGGAGAGGGATGCCTGAACTCCCACCGACCTCTTTTGTTTACCCTTATAAAGAAACTCCTGCCCTTCAGGCTGTAAGTGGACTCTTGTGTCGACGAACCAAAACCCACAAGCCCTGCTCAAACAAATCTCAGGTGGCGGCTACAATAACACCTCTGTGTGAGGATGTGCTGCAGCGTTTGGCAAACAGTGATAGATAAACAGGTAAATCTGTTAGGACTGAGAAGGGGAGGTAATTTGTTGTGGGGATTTGGGATTGCAGCCGCAGTGGCTAGAACAGAGACTCTGAGGCATCCCTGCTTAATTGGAAACACAGCTGGGTTTTGTCAAGGCAGGTAGCTTCTCTGATGTCTGCTAATGGACTAAATTGCATTTGTGTGGACTGGATTTTGGTCTCCCTGACTGCTGGGAATAAGAAGTAGATTGGGCCCTGCCATAAGCAGCTCTCTCTCCCAGTAACTCATCCAGGGACTAGAGGTGTTGCCTCCTGCCAGCATCCCCTGGCTGCTGGGCGTGTGTTCCCCATCGCAGCTTCCTCGCTGATCACACCAAGCCAAAGCTTGGTCTCGATCCCTTATCTTGATCCTACAGCCTGGGGTTGACCACACAACTCTGGGAAAACCAAGGCATGCAATCTGTTTGAAGGTCTTTCCTCCAGCTGCCCAAGCATAAGCACTGGCACCTCCAAAGGAGCACTTGTGCCTTATGAAAGGGAGAAAACCACAAGGAAAATGGCAGATGCTGGAGCACTGCTCCATACTCCACCCCACTGAGGCGTGTCCCGTGCTGTCACAAGCATTTCTGATGAAAAATTGAAGCAGCAACTGAAGCTGAAGCGATAAAGTGAAAACACCTGCCTGCTGAGAAATGTTAAAGAACCCAGATTTACCTGGGAGGCATTTGGAGACAGGGTCATTTATTTTTCCTGGCTTCCTGCCAGCTTATCCTTCATCTGTGAGACCGCTGCCTTTGAGGGGCTTTGTGCTCTCTGACTCTGCAGCTCTCCTGCCTCCAGATGGCCCAAGGAAAAAATTAAAACTGGGGAGGTTTCAGAAACTTGCCTCCTCTGGTCTGAGAGGAGCTGACAAAAGTCAGCTGCTGAGCCAGGAGCTGAACTTCAGCTCTCTTGCTTCCTTCAGCTACTGTGCTGTGTGATGTTATTAGACTTGTTGCTCCCAAAAGCATCGCTTTTAGGATCAGCTCCAGAATGACTGTGAAATAAAGGCAGCTTACGATCCAGGCACAATTCCTAAGGTTTCTAACCCTCTCAGAGCAGTTGAATAATGAGAGCAAGAAGCAGAAACCATCTGGAACAAATCCCTCAGCCTCTGGCACGCGGTGGTTTGATACTCCCCCGTGACCTGAAAGTCCAGAGCTACTTCACCTACCCAAAGCCCGGATGTCCTTCTGGGTGGGAAAGCTGTGCCTTCCTAGTGCAACTGGGCAAAAGACTTCAGAAGAGGTGCAGGCCCAGTTCTCAGCAAGTTTTTCAGTCCAAGGGTTTCATGGGATGTTCTCTTCAACTTCTGCCAGGCATTGTCCACAAAAATGCAGAAAAATCTCCTGTGCTGCATACACTGTCCAGGAAAATTGGAAAGGCTCAGTCTAAACTGTGTCCGGGGGAAAACCATGCTAACAATCACTCAACAAGGCTGAATGTCCTTGGCAGCTATTAATTATTATCAGTCCTTTACTTCAGCAAAGTGTGTGAGAGGCTTTCAGATGTAGCATTCCACAATCCCTGCACAAGCTGTTATTGATTTGGCACACGAAAACGAGGGTGATAAGTTTGTGTTTGGAGTGAGCTGGAAGCACATGAATAAAACCCTACAGTCAGGAAAGTATGTGCTTTGTTCTGAAGGACGTGTTAACTTTCTGCTTGTTCAGTTTAACCATTCTTTGCTGTCAAGGTCTCTTTCCTACTTTTGGGAGATGATTGATTGATGGAGAAGAAGCTTACTTTTGACGTATTTCACGGCGGAAACTAGAATTAGTGGTTACTGAATGCTGGCAAAGCGTTTATGGATTTAGACTCAGTCCTTTCATAACCATTTTCTGAGAGCCCTTGACAAAGTTTGCCCCTGTATGTTTTTCCTTTGGTTCCCAGGCTCCTTAGTGGTGGGGCAGAAACAGAAATGCACGAGGCTGGTGGATCCCTAACAGGACAAAAAGCAGGGATCTTACAGCTGCTGTCCTGGAGATCTTTGGCACTATGGTTGGCCCCTCAACTTCCCAGCACAGCAGAAAGTTGAGCCACCCTCATTTACACAATACCCTAAACCAACCTTGTGATTTGCCTTTAATTTGCAGTTCCCTTCCCGCTCCCTCCTGCTCCTTTCCCTCCTCCTTTTGTGCTCCTCATTCACACTGCAATCAGAGGTGGGTTGGCATAATGCAAGCGTGATTCAGGTTTCAATAACTGCCACCATCTGCGATGAATCAGAGAAGATGCAGCAGGCAGGGATGGCTCAAAGGGAGGTGGTTTTCCCTTTAGGGATGTTAAACAGGAGGGACTCACACAGGCTGCTTTAGGCAGTCAAATGAGGTGCCTGCACGTTTAGGGGGACAAACTCCCTCAGCAGATGCTGGACAGAAGCAGATACCTCCAGATGTGGTTCAAAGCTGCTCCACACTCACAGTTAAGGCTGCAAGATATGAAACCTGCTCATCCTCCTCCCTGGCATGGGTTTGGTCCATCACAAGCATGTTATACAAAGACAGTAGCTGTGCTAATAAATGGATTACTGCCATGGGATATCCCCAGGCACTGGCTGCTGCTGGTATATCCACACAATCAGGATGGTCCTTAGCCTGATTTTGGCTTGGATCCACTCCCCAGAAATTCTCCCATGTGGTTTGGGAGTTGTTGGAAGCCGGTGGATATTTCCATGAGGCATTTTGCAGAGGCCATGCCGAGCTGTAGGGTGAGCCAGCCTGGCTGTGGCTGCTCCCTGGCAGCTGCCTGGGAAGGGGTCTCAGGGAAATTTGATTTCCAAGCACAGACTCAGCCTGTTTCTCTAGCATTTCTCCTCACTTTCTTCCTCTCCTGTGCCAGAAGAGCCCTGCGTGAGCCCAGCAGATGGCACTCCACCATGAATTTACACCGAAAAGCCCCTCATAAATAACCTGTCCCATCTCTGGGGGAGCAGCGTGGTGGGACAGGGCTGCCCTGCTTACCCACACCCCACAGGGAGCTGGCTGCTGCTGTCATGGGAAAGCCATGCCAGGTCTGGGCATGAATTGAGGACTTTGAATAAAATTCCTTCATTTATATACATTTATATATATATATGCATATATCTATCTACCTGCCTACCTTGGTTTAGTTGTCTTTTTCTGAGCTAATTCCCTCAGACAGCTCTCCCTTTTTGTTGCTTTTGCCAGCCTTTCACCCACCTCCAGCAGCAATAGGTGATTGCAAGGACAAAGTTGCAGCCCTCTCTGGTACGAGATGAAGCCCAGCTCTCTTCTCACCTCTCATGGGTAGCTGGGCTCCTTGCTGAGCTGGGGCATTACTTCTTTTGCCCTAAGCAAACCAGCATCTTTGGGCTTGGAAAGTGGAAAGTTCCTGCTTGGCAGCAAACTGCTGCTCCCAGGGTCAGTGTCTGCACACAGGCTCCTCGCCTGAAACTGGAGTGGGCTCAGGGCAGATAATGTGGCACTACAGGACTGCTGAGCCAACAACCACAGCTTCCTACCAAGCATTTTAGCTCTCCCTAAGTGGCTTTGGATTTCGTCTGTCTCCTTTTTTCCCTCTGACATTTCAGAAATGCTCAGAATTTGTGCTGCAGTTTTGAAAGAGTTGCCTCCGTGATGCCAATTTCTCTCTTAAGGGCACAAGATGCCCCATCCCTGGAAGTGTTCAAGGCCAGGTTGGATGGCAGTGCTTGCCCTGGCCTTTGCTGGATTGTCCATTTATCCCCATCTCCAGTCACAGTCAGCAAAACTGTTCCCTGAACAACCTGAACTGGCAGCTGCATATGTCTAATCTTGGAGGGAAAAGAGCAGAAAGGAAGAAGAAAGATGAAGAGAGAGAGACAACCTAGCTCTTTGTTGTTGCCATGAGCGCTGGGATCTCTCCTTTGCTCTCTGAAAGTCAGTCAGTTCATAAGGACCATGAATAGGTCTGAGAGCACCTCAGAAGGTGAAATCCCTTGCTTCCCCTCTCTCCAGCTCTGGTGCTTGCTGTTTGTCCTCTGGTTTGCCAGCTCATACCTTGTGTGGTCTGTCCTCTCAGTCCCAGCTGGCTGAGTTCAGCTCTCCTCCCTTTAACAAGCAGAGTTTGGCCTCTGGCTGCTTCCTTGGCCCTTTCCATCCCAGACTTTGTTTCTGCTACATCTGAACTTCACCAGAAGTGAACAGTTCGAACCAAAATTGCCCACACTCTGGATCCCTTTGGTTTTTCAGTCAAAACATTTCTAGTGTTTCCATTGGGAACAACCAGCTGTGCTGGGAAGGGAAAGGCTGAGAAACTGAGGGACTGGAGAAAGGGATTGGGCATGGAGGGAGAGAGGTTTGCAAGAGGCAGGGAAGAGTGTGTAGGTGCTGAGATCTTGGTGCAGGAGAAGCAGAGAAGCTTCAGCCCCAGCTCCCCTTCCCTGAGCAGACATCTCCCTGCCACAAGGCTGAAGGTAAAGCTGTCAGAGCTGGGGCAGGAGGAAAGCTGCTGAGCCCTTCAGGATGGCCTGTTGCCTCCCTGCTTGGCATCCACGTGTGGTGGGGCCACCCCCAGGCACGGTGGGAGGTGGGGATGTGGCTCCTTCCAAGCAACCCTGGGTGGCACAGAGCTATAGGTAATTACTTAGGGCTTGCAGAGTACAGAATTTGAGGGATTTTCTCCTCCCTGGGCTTGTTCCAGCCTGGATTCACATGCACACAGCGCTGACCTCAGGGCTTAGCTCAGTGAAAGCACCAGCAAACATGCAATTCCCTGTCCATGGGGAAAAGGTTAAGTATGGCTCATGTACAGCCAAAAAAGTGGCTTCTCCAGGCCTCTCCTCCTGCTGGGTCTGTGTTGCTGGCAAGAATCTCACAGGACATCTGCCTGCAGTGGGAGAGAGAAAGTCACTCTCCTGCATGTGGTACCCTTGAAAGTTGTCTGGGCAAATAAATGAGCCCAGAGAAATGACCCCCATTGCTGGGGCAGAGCTGCAGATCAGGTCAGCCTGGAGCAAGAGCAAAGACTTCTCTGGTGGGCGCAGCTTCCCTTGTGACAAAACTCTTCTGTGGGTATGCAAAGACTTTCATCTGCAGGACTGTAATTTCAGTGCCTTTATTGGAAGTTACATTTCTGCTTAAAGTTAGAAAAAAGAGCCACTGCTCTTGATTCAGACAGTGGCAGAAGACTGACTTGTGTGTCTATGGGGGTTTTTTCCCTATAGAGTGGGAAGGAAGAAGGTCATCCAACACCCAAAGTGTCCAAAACCTGAAAGAAAATATGAAAAGGAAATTGTATATATACTCTAAGTTTTTGCTCTTGCCGTTTCCACCAGCTGACTTACAAACCTAATGCAAAGGCTGCACTTCCATCCCAGGCTGTGATGCCAGCACTGGGTACTGCTGTGATAAGCAGTTCCCAATTTAACCAAAAGAGAGGACACAATAGCAGAGACAAAGCAACAAAATGTGCAGTTCTTACTTGAGCGTTTCATTCCTGCAATTCCTCTCGCTGGCTTCTTTTCTTTTCTTTTTTTTTTTTTCTTTTTTTCCCCAACTCTCCTCTTTAACTTTCACCTCGGAGCTGGAGGGCTGGCTCAGCCCAGCCACCCAGAGCTGTTGTGTGCCCACAAAACCAGCAGCCAGATGAACCAGCCCGGCTTGGAAACACACTTTTACTAAAACCCTGCAATTTCTAGGTCTCCCCCTCCATCCCATCCTCCAGGATCACCCCTCGACGTGTGCCCACAGAAGCCCCTTTGTCTTTCCAGACCCCTCGGGCTGGACCGGAGGCAGGTGTCCGGATTTCCAGGGAGCAGCCGGGCTGTGCAAGGCGATAAGCGCCGCGTTTATCTCCCGGCAGGGGCAGCAGCCGGCGAGAACGGCGTGTCCTTGACCCGGGCAGGTGCTGGGCACGCCAGGCTGCCGGCAGCTGGGCTGGGGAATGCCATCCCAAATCCTACAGGAGAGCACAAGCGGGGAATGCCATCCCAAATCCTACAGGAGAGCACAAGCGGGGCTCCAGCCCCCAGCTGGCAGCCACCCGGCTGGGTCAGCGTTTGGGGTGGTGCTGATGCCTTGAGTGGCAGCCTAGAAACAGAGACTGGACAGGAATAAGGGACTAAAGGTCGGTATTTATTGGAAAGGCCTTCAGAGGTAACCCTGGGAGCCAAAGGCTGCATCCAAAAATGGACCCCAAGATGGACGACGAGTCATGGGTTCTTCCCACTTTTATAGGTTTGGTCCATTTGCATATCAGCATAAATTCACCGATTAAAACTTTAGCTAATGATGTAATTTCCTCGAGCTCACCCTCTTCTAAGGTGTTGGTTTACACATTTTCAGGCCCAGGACAGCCTGGGTGTCCTTGGAGAGCAGGCCCAGAGAGGCTTTGTTATGTCTAGAGAACAGAAGTTAGCAGGCTACAAGAAACTTCAGAATTTCAACTAGGCAGTACAAAATTTGAAAAATATAAAAGTTAAAACCTAAGGTATCATTGCCACCTCACTTTCCTAAGGCCTGGGTGTCTCACAAAGGACACGGAGATGCCACAAGGGATGGGCAGCAAGCAGCAGGGCTGGGCTGCTGGGGGGACACTGAAAGAGGCACCGTGTGTGGCTCTCCCTTTTCTTCTAATTTTCCCCCCTTGTCTGTTTCCTTGAGAAAATAAAAGCACTCTAATTGTGTGAGTTACCCCGTTGTGAACAATAAGCTTAGGTTGTAATTATATTTATTCAGGGTAGTTTCTTCTTGCAACTGGTTTTAATGCCTTGGGCCTCCCTGGTACGTTCGGCTAAAGGAGCAGAGTTAATTGGAGGCGTCTGGCTCAAATACTAAAAGTTACTTGAAACCTGCAATTTCGGCCAGATTAAAGAAATCTGTGAAAGCACTCAAATGAACCACAGAACCTGCAGCATACCCATAGCACAACTTCTATTAGCTTGCAGTAGACCACAGACATGGAAAAATGCTTTCAATGAATGTTGGTTGAGGAAAAAGCTAAACATTCGTGATTTACAAAATACCCACCGCAATGTGTTGAGCTGTCAGCCATGGCACATCTTGCCTTCCTTAATAAAGCAACTGGGCTATGTTTTACAGCATCTATGGGGAGATTTTGCAGGATACGGAATTATCTTTAATATATTTAATATTTTTAGGAAAATCTTAGCCAAGAAACACCCTTTCCTCTAACTCCTCAATCCAGCCCTCTCACCTCTCTTCTGTCCCAAGCCCATCTTCTGGAGATCACTCTTCTGTGCACTCCCCTGGGGGCTGTGATGAAGTTAAAATGGTTGCATTCATTTCCAGTGAATGATGGAGGAGCACCAGCATATTTCCTTTTGACCACTTACCCCTCCACTGCCACCACATCCTTCTGTGTCCGAGACAGGCAGGCACCTCGAATCACTGGTGCTTGAGATGAGCCACAAAGTGCCACGGGCTGTGAAAAGGAGGGACTGGGAGGCAGCTGAGCATGGACTGGGCTTGTGACACGGTGCCTGGACTCAGTCCCGAAGTTCAGTGTGGAAAGGGCTTTCCCTGACCCGCAGAGACACAGCAAATGTCCCCCTCCATTCTGGCATGAGGCTGTGATGGGCGTCTGTGAGGGATGAGGGCAAAGGAGAATAAAGACAACGTGCTTAAAGCCAGTTGTCACTTTGGAGGGAACAGCTGGCAAGGTGGTGTGTGATTAAAATCGACCCAGACCCCATGTGGGAATGATGTCTTCCAGGGAGGAGACACATGCCTGGGCTTTGTGGGCTAACAGGCCACAGGCTCAGAAGAGACCATCCTCCTTTTGTCCCACGTCCCTGAGTTTTGTGTATGCTGCTTTTTGTGGTTGGGGGTTAGAGAGTAAAAGAGAGCTTTTTAATCACAGGGTTTGTTCAACGCGTTCATTTCATGCTCTTGGGATGCTGAGTTGGCCGGGCTGTGCTGAAATCAAGAAGCCAAGCTAGTTTTGGTTGTGCATCAGAACTTATCAGTAAAATAAGGATGGATGTCCTGGCAATGAAAAGCCCATCCCAGTTCCATTGCTGGGAAGGCTTTTCCTGGGACAGATTTTTACTTCCAGATCCCAAATGGAAAGAACCAACTCAGGAGAGGAAAGCAACCAGGCAAGGGAGACCAGATGCTGCTTTTAATACCTTGTCAGAAAAGAAAGAAAAAGGCAGGAAGGCAGGAGGAAGGAAAGGAAAGGAAAGGAAAGGAAAGGAAAGGAAAGGAAAGGAAAGGAAAGGAAAGGAAAGGAAAGGAAAGGAAAGGGAAGGAAAGGGAAGGGAGAAGAGAAGAGAAGAGAAGAGAAGAGAAGAGAAGAGAAGAGAAGAGAAGAGAAGAGAAGAGACTGCTGTTGTCCCTCTACGAGAGCCTCTAAGCTGTGATAGTTCCAATCAGAATTTCTCTGAAATGCTGAAGAAAGTCTTCTTTTCTTCTCATACTTTTGTCTATTGCCCTTTAGGAAATTTCAGTCAGCTGTGCCATTTTGCCTTTTATGCCCTAACTCTGCTGCTTTGACATTCAGGTTATGGACCAGGAACACACACTGGCACCAGGGAGAGCCATTGTTTTCCTTACAATGCTTGGGTCACGAACCAGTAGGAGAAAATTGGCGTTCAATTCATGAGAACTGTTGCAAAATCCCAAATGCTGCGAAGCAAATGCCCCATCTCTTTTCTGGTTTCTTGATGCTGTGAGAATTTTGCTGGGAGTCAACAAACTACCTTACCTTATTTTATTTTAATACTGGCTTTGTTTGGATATTCTTTGGCAACAGTATCAACATTAAGGTGAAAAGTACCAGAGCAGGAGGAGGAATGGGGAGGAAATAAAGAAGAGAAAACAGGGGAGTTGTGAGCAGAGGAAAAGGCAGAAAGAGGTGATTAAAAAGAGATGTCAACAGTGGCAGCAGAAGCGTGGGAGAGGCAAGTGCAACTCCACAACCCCAGTCAGCAAAAGGAAGCAAAGTAACTTCTTAACCCCAGCACAGGGGTGAGGGGTGTGCAGCCATTTGTACCACAGGTGGCTAAATAATAAATAAGTCTGTCTGCATCTACTGTCCTCGTTGTTAACAAAGGCTTGAAATCCTCTGCTCTAAGACCATGCAGCCCTTTGAGACCATCTAGCCAAAAACCCATTTATTTCTGTTGTATTAATAGAAGCAGCTCAGGAAGCCCTCAGCCCAGCACGGTTTCAACACTTTATACAGCAGGGGGTCTTAATGGGATCTCTTCCATCCAGGGTGCCATTAGCTTCCTTCCCCATCTCTGCACTCCCCCTTTTCTAATAAAAATACTAGTCTAAACACACACTGGGGTGTTAAGAGCAGTGCTTTCTGCACTGGATGGGTGTGAAGTAGCTCTGAGTAGTTTGAGACTTTAGCTTTAAACATTTGTGCCTGTGTAAAAAAAAAAAAAAGGGAAAAAAAAACCCCAACAAAACCCTTCTAAGTAAGTCTGAGTGACCCAGGTGCTGCTTTTCTTACTTCTGCATCACCACTTGTGTTTTTCTGCCCTCTCTATCACTCAGTCTGCTGTCTCATGTCAGGGACACTCGGTACCTGTTGACAGTTTCCATCACACGCTCCTGCTGGGTGGGAGCTGCAGCTGGGCACGGCTCTGGGGCGTGTGAGAAGCATTTCAGATGGCCTCGGCTGTGGGATGTTGTTCCTGGTGGCATCGTTGGCTGATGGGAAACATCTGTGTCCATTATACATTTTAAAAATTGCTCTTCAGCATCCCTGCATTGGACTGAATGGCTGGGGATTTGGGTCAGTCATCTTTTGGGGCCTGAAAGACCCTAGCAGAGAAATAGTCATGGAAAGCTGCACCAAGTGATTCCCTATCACTTTGTGGCCACTTGGCCAAGACAGTTCCCATCAGAAAAATGTTGATTTTTGTGAAGTTCTTAAAGACAATTTTTCAAATGGATCCGTAGTCATGGAAAGCATGAATACTTGGTAAAAAGATTTGTTTGTGGTGTTCTGTTTGGTTTTAAAAAATTCTTTGGCCTGGATGTTGACTGGCTCCTCATTCCAGCTGTCCTGGTCAGACCATTTACAAACTAACCTGGCACAGCAGCCTTTTGGACTTTCTCCTCCTCCTCCCCTGAAAGAACAAGCAGCTTTCTGCATAAACACAGCCAAGCAGCTCACAGGTTCTGCTCAGGGGACCCCATTTGCTTGACAAAACTTGATGTTGGTTATGTTTTCCAGTAACTTCAGTGCCACAAGGATGCCTTGTTCCTGTGCTTCCCAATGTAAAGCTGTGATAGAAATCGCAAATTTGAAAGAAGCAAAAATCTCTCTCCTTTCCCTGCTGCCCCCCGGTTTCCTCACATTTCTATTGAACCATTTGGAGCCAGAGTTTGGGGAGAGACTGGAGAGAGTCTCCAAACTGGAGCCCCTGGAAGCAGCTTGTTTCCACATAGCTTCCAGTCTGTGGGAACAGCGAACTGCATCGCGTCCCACTTCATCTGCCGCCTTTCACTGCGCTTCCGGACCGATCTGTTCAGCATCTCTCTCTCCCTCTCCTGCAGCTGTGGGGAGAAGATGATAAATTAGATGTATTAAAGCAAATACTCCCCATCCCCTCAGGTCTTTGCCATTCCAGCTGTCTGAAATCATGCTTTCTTGCCCAGCCAGAGCATTGCGACAAACGAGGAGAGTCCCTCAGTAACCGCGGTTGGTGTCGGCGGGGACTTTGAAAGCAGAGTCTGGTTCTGGGAAGTGAAGGCTGCTTCAGGCAGAACAAATACAAATGCTGCCATCTTACCGACCTCTTTCCTTTGTCTCTGTCTCATTCCTCTCAATTTGTGTTTTTGTGGGCAAACCGAGCAATGCATAGCTCACTCGTTACTGTCACACACTTGGGTCACCCCGGGGAGTCACGATGCAGATTTTCCATTAGCGTCAAACGTACACGGATTTATGAACTCCCATAACCTGGAGCTGATGAGAGCAGATTAGGGAGCAACTGTTTTTAGATAGCTTGCATACCTAAGAAATCAGCTAATATAAAGCTGCCTGCTGAAAGGTCACTTATTTCCCAAAGAGCGTGAGAGAATATTGTGGTGACCTCTTTTTGTTATATTGTCACTTTGTTCTATACATGAACATACACATTGAGGGTTTGGAATTCATTTCTCTCTCTCTCTCCTCACACTGAGCTAATTCCCTGTGCTTTATGAAGTGCCTCCTGTACAAGGACTTCTCTTTGGGCATGGGACCTTTGGGACCCAAGACTAAAGACACATGTGTCTAGTTTTAATGGAGAAAGCTGTGCCAGAGCTCACCAAGATAACAGATGGACGAGGTCACCAAGATAAAGAATCTGCACCCTGCAATTGCAACACGGCCCTTTTGGAAAGACCTGACCACACAAAATGAGAGCTGTGAGAGAAAAACTCAGCACTCCCCAAGCATCCCATCAGCAGCAGGTCTGTGGTTGTATTCAAGGTGTTGCTGTCCCTTCCTACAACACCCTTGCTATACAGAAAGGAGTGTCCCATGTTTGTGTGCTCCATAGTAGGTTCTGTCCCACATCACAGGGTCTGAGGCTTTAAGAGGAGTGTCTTGTGCCCAAGAACTCCCCTAAGAAAATGAAAAGTCCTTAATCCTGTGCCTTTGATACAAGATCATCTCTCTGTCCATAGCACTGACGTTCTGGGTTTGTTTTTAAAGAAAAGCTTCATTTGAAGCTGTTTGTTCTTTCCAGGACTGTGTTTGTGATTAAGTTCAGGTTGCTAGCACAGGGAGACAGTTCATCTGGCACTGGAGTTCAGCATTGGTATGGAGCTGTGATGGGGAACATCCCACAGTGAAATGAGATGGAAATTTTCAAGTTTGGAAATACCTAAACTAGCTTAATTCTCAACCTTTTCCATATCACACCTTCCTCTCCTTTCAGACCTTTGTAACACCTCGGTTTTGGATTAAGATCAAGTGCTGCATTTGTTCTCAGAGGAGGGGGGCGGGGCTTGAAAGCAGCATTTCTCCAGTGAATGCATGGAAAATGCATCTGGTAACTTGGGTTTTGATTAGCCCTAAGTGCTGGGAGAGGGTGGAGAGATCAGAAACGGTCATGAATGAGTGCTGGTCATCCCTAATTCTGTAAGAACCTTGGCAGCCTTGCTCAGTGCAGGGAGAGTCATGCCAGGGGAGCAGAGCACTGCCTCTGAGCTCCCTGACACTCACTGCGTGGAATCAATGGAAGTGGCAAGAGATTTCCTTGGACCAGGTGCTTTATCTGACAGAGGGTTTGCAAGCAGAGCTGCTTTTCTCCCATGTGGTGGAGGGACTGATATGGGCTAGAGAGGCAGAGGAGGGAGAAGAAAGGTTGACTTGGCTGGTGGAAATACACAGACTGAGAGTGAACACCCTGCTCCTGTGTTCTGTTTTGTTAAAGAGGTGAATGACTCCAGTGTGGGGAATCAGAATTACTCACCTGACCCTCTTTGTTGCAAGAAAAACATGTTGGACTTCAGGGGAAGGGCAGATGTATTTTCCCTCAGCTCCTACACACCCCTGCCTTCCCCAAGGCAGACTGGAGACTCTCACAGACCCAGGTTTCCTGGTGCCTCAAGAGATCGTCACGTCCCAATCTTACTGAAGGCATCCATGTGTGCATTTTATCTCCCAGGAATCAGACACGTGGATTTTTCTGTAAGGAAAATTGCTGTAAGATTCCTATGCCCCTTGTCAGCAGCACTCACAGCCACCCCAGCACTCCCCCGTGCCACTCCAGGGTCCTGGCAGGGCAAAGGCACAGGCAGCTGCTCATCACCAAGGTCAGCACTGCTCGGGCTGAGAGCAGATCTCACCCAGAGATCCAGAACAGCCTTGTCCAGTTCAGATGCCCCTGAATATTTTGCATTTCTCAGTCAGGGTGATAGTCCTTGGTCAAATATTTTCCTGAGGAGGAGGCATTCAAGTCAAGTCACTGATGGCAGCACCAAGAATTCAGAACATGTGGCAAGCCCATGGGTGAATCAAGCTGAAATGTTGGTGCAGTTCACCATACCCTCAAGCAGAAGTGGTTTGGGTGAACAGAGCTTTAAAAATGTACATTTCACTCCACTTTCTTGCAAGCAACGTCTAGCATAGACAGGTATGGGTGAACTGTAGGTGTCCCACAGGTCAGAGATAAATCCCAGTCTCCCCCATGCCTAACTCAGGAAGATGACAGAACTCCCTTCTTCTCAGGAAACTGAAGAAACAGGGATGCTCAGGTGAATTTGTCAATCCTAACAACTGTTTGGTGGTGCCTAAAGGACACCAGCTATAAATGCCTTTTCAATCCAGCTGAAAGAGTGGAAAGCAGACTGCCCCACTGCCCCAGTGGGGCTTGTTCCTCTCTGCTGCACTTCTGGGAACATTCAAAAGTAACTTGGAGATGGAAACCGAGTTAGGGGGTTCCTGCCCTCTGGCCCAGCATGGCCCAGCTGTGATCACTGCTGCTCTCATCGACCCCAGCCCAGAGCAGACACTCCTGGTGACTGAAGCTGAGTGAAAAGATGAAGGCAGAGGGAATCCTGTCTCCCTTGGAGCAGAAGGAACAAGGCAGAGGCATGATGATTCCCCAGCAGATGGCTTGTCCATGGAAACCAGTGCTAACTTAAGGAGTTGTGCTCTGCACGCCTCCCAGAGGGAAGCAGCGG
Organism: Daphoenositta chrysoptera; assembly: GCA_013397915.1. NCBI lineage: Eukaryota > Metazoa > Chordata > Aves > Passeriformes > Daphoenositta > Daphoenositta chrysoptera. The sequence goes on from VZRO01007552.1 coordinate 192,066, forward strand.
CGAGATAAAGATTTCAGAACTGACCACTTCAGCTCAGGATCTGAGCTGCTTAAAAACCTAACGCTGCCTAGGAGGCCTAACACAGGCAGCAAGAGCAGTCCAGGGTCCTGGGTGTCTTCATATTCTCTGCTTGAGGCATTTTACTCCATTCTGGAGGGAAAAATCAGGAAGACTAAGGTGATGCAGCTTATTTAGCAAATTTGGAAAACACCAAAAAAAGTTGTGATGGTGGCTTGAACAGCTAAACTGCATAAACTCTCAGTCCTTTCCTGGACTTGCAATCCTTAAAGATTTTAAAGACTTAAAGACTTGCAATCCTACTCTAGATGAATGTGCTTTTTCATGTTTTGTTTTGGGTTTCTTTGAGGTTTTTGCTGTTTAACTTGGCTTTTGTGTGCGTGAAATGTGGTGGAATGGATTGCAGATGTGTGTGCAAAGATCTGTAAATAGCAGTTTCTTGCTTACAGTTGTGAGTGTATAGTGTTTATTATGCTAAATGCACTCATTATTTCTCCCAGAATTAGCAACTGCAAAATATTTTAAAACAGATTATTTTTAAAAGTGAGGGGGAAAAAAAAAATCAAACAAGGTTGGTGTTTTCTTTTTAAGATTTATGATTAAATAGTTGAGCGTAAGCCAAGGCCTGTGGACAGTCTTGCACCCTTTAAAAATAATATCCCTGATTAAAATAATAACAATGTAAAGAACCTACTTTTAAGACCGTGCTTTTCTACAATTTTATACCACCACAACTTTCTACCTTACCCACACAGACTCAGTCATGAATACAATAAAAAACGAGGCAATTGTTTTTACTCTGAAAAAATAATAATAAGCCACCCAACAAGATGGGTTACTGCTGGGAAAAGAAAGCATTCAGAGGAAAAGTAGAGTTGAGCTGATTAAACAAGTGATTCTCCTTTAAGAAAAAGAAGAATCCGTGATATTTTAGGGAAATTCCTAGTAATGAATACATGTATTTGGCTTCAGTCATTTGTTTTAATCTTTGACCGTTTCTGCAAGATATTAATGACAGGAGTTTGGACTCACTTGTCCCAGTATGTCATGCCTGCTTACTCACTGTGGAAGAAATACAATTTTTAAATGACCTGAAATCAAATCAAAAATTTAAATGACAATTTAAAAAATGACTCATTATATTGTACCCTTCAGTGCAGTATGAATGTTTTCCAAATAGTCTGCATGTGCTTGCAGACCTCCCCCTGGGTCTGTACTCTTTAGAAGCCCTGGGATTTTGGGGAGCCTGGCATCCTGTCCCCCCAGGGATTGTGCTGTACCTCTTCTTCTTGTGTTTAAAGCAGGACCCTCCTCCCAGAGCCCATCCATGGGCTGTCACATTCCCAGGAAATGGGTAGATCAGGGCTCTTGTGCAGCCCCTCTTGGACCCCCTGTCCACAGTGACAGATTTTGCTCAGCCCCGGTGCTGTACAGCTCCAGGTCTCTTATCTGATAGGGACTTCACCCAAGTGAGACAGGACTCTGCCCATTTTTTGGGATGGGGCCACAGTTTCCCAACGACTTCTGGCGCTGAAGATGTGCATTAATTACCTTTCACTGCCTGGAATTTTGGCTCCTCCATCTTGCCCATCTAGGCACGGATACAATTGTTAACAAACTCGTAAAGATCCAAATCACACACATCGAGCTCGTACAACACTCTGTGAAAATACCACGAGCCCGCAGCACCCATTGCATCAGGTTTGAGCTGGACTGGGCTGCCAGAGCCCCGTGAGGAGGCTGCCAAGCTTTATCCCAATCCAGCCGAGCCTGGCGACCCTTTATTTGCAGGAGCCTTATCTCGGCTACCTTAATTGCATGCAAATATTTCCACTCATCTGGGCTGACCCCTCGCCATCTGCCACACAGAGCATGAAAAACGCCTTGGCCTCGTGTGCCTTTGGTAAAGAAAGTCCCAAAAGGAGCAAACAAAGCTTGGCAAATGTGGGAACCCATGGCTGCCTCTGCGGGGATGGAGAGCGTCCAGGCTCAGGGAGCGTGCCCGAGGCCTGCACCCACACCGCTGAGCCGTGAGGGGGTTGTGTAGCAGGAGGGTGGTTTTTGGAGGTTGATGGCTACCAACTCAGTTTTTACCTTGAAACAGCTAAATCTGTCTGCTTTATCTATCAGGGTCAGTAAAGCCCACAGCATCATTTGTCTTGGCAGCAGGCAGAGGATCCCTGCACAAAAGCCCCCCATGAGTGACCCCAGCACCATGGAATTAAGGCAATGTGCTTCCAGAGCAGCACCTCCAGACCCTCAGCTCTCCAGCATGTCTGTGCAATGGGACTGAACCCAGATTCCACATTTAACATCCCCAAATTGGGTCTGGATGTGAGCAGCAGGGTCAAATGTGGGGGACAGGCCCAGACACCCCATGGCCTGTGCTTCAAGCCCCACCAAACCCAGAGTCCTACTCCTCAGGGCCACCTGCAGATCCTTTCACCCTGGAAAAAACCCCTCTCACTCCACTTGCAGAAAAAAGACATTTTCCATGTCCTGGATCTCCTGATAGTTTAACTCTTTCTGTGCCTCAGCCAGCTGTCACAGAATCATAGAATGGTTTGGGTTGGAAGTGACCTTAAATATCATCTCACTCCAACCTCCTGCCACCCACTAGACCAGGTTGCTCAAAGCATCTGATCATCCATTCCGGCCTTGAACTCTTCCAGGGATGGGGCATCTACAGCTTCTCTGAGCAACCTGTGCCAGTACCTCTTTATTCTGTTCCTAACATCTGATTTAAACCTCTCCCCTTTTAGTTTAAAACTGCTGCGCAAGAAAAGGGTGCAGGTGAACCACACTGCAGCCATTTGTCTTGGCAAGCTGCTCTTGCTGAAGCCGTGACAGCAGCATGGTTTGCACACTAGGAGTTCAAACCCAGGTTAAAAAAACCCCCCACACATGCCCTCACTGTCCTGCCCCCGTGCTGTGTAGGGAGAATGTTGTGCAGGCCATACTCTTCTTCTTGGAGGGCAAGCACAAACCCACCTACCTCTCCCTCCCTGCCAGCAGTGCTTGCTGGTGCCCAGGGCATGCACAAGACCCCTCTCCCCTCACCATCTGGGCTTTCACCACTTTGCTAGCCTGCTGCACTCCACAGCTGCCTCCTTTGTTTCTCCTAAACCCAGCCCCAGTTTTGCATACAGATGAGTGTGTGTTACATCTTGTGCTGGATGAGCAGTCCCCAGAGAAAGCCAAGGCACCACGGAGCCTGATATCCATCATGTCCATCCCTGCCACATCCACAGCGAGCTCCGGGGCTGTCATGTGCTTTGGTTTTATTGACTCCCCTCACCAGCACCAATTATCCTTTCCATGTGTGCACCTTCTGCTGTCATTATGCGAAGCTGCTCTGCTGCAGCTCCTCGCTCTTATCTTTTGGTGCCTGTGAAACAGGAGAGATAATGGAGGGACAGATTATCAAACCAGGGGCTGCTGGGCAGCCTGCACCAGTCACCTCCGAGCAGGCACCCAGCATGGCTACACGCAGGTGAGCTCAGGTGCTGCCTTCATCAGGTATTTTATAAACAGAGCACACCATCACATGTGCAGTAAATCCCCATTACAAAGCAGATAATTATGTGTACCAAACAGAGCCCTGCAGGGTGCAGCTGGCCAGGGAAGGCTTTTCTCATCACATCCAACAGAAACCCTTCTCTTTTTCCTTTTAGGGAGAGGAAAAGCATCTTCTGAAACTCCACTGAGCAGCTCGTGAGGTCAGGTGTAAGGCACACCTCAGGTACACCCGCTGTGCAGAAGAGGTTTGTGCTGAGTTAATTGACCTTGGGATGCAGCAGCCCCTTGAGATGTGGTCTGCTGCTGCTGCTGAAATGCAGAGCTCCTGGAATTGCACATGATGAACAAAGACACCAAAAGACATCCCACAAGAGTCAGGGCTCCCAGGGCACTTGGCTTTCCACCCAAGCACAAGACCCCAGCTCAGGTGGCAGGAGCCAGCTCAGTTATGTATTTCTGTTGTGGTTCTATTTAGTTTTCTGCTTTCGGGAGCTGTCTGCTCACAGTGGTGCAGAGCTGTACCCTCATATCGATGTGCTGGAAGTGCCCCCACCTGTATTCCCTTTTACTTGCCCAGTGCAGGCACCCCATGGTTAGCACAGGTCACTTGTGCCCCATGTGGTGTGGGATTTTTGGTGGTGAGAGCTGTGTTCCATATCTGGATGGTCCAAGTGCAGAGAAATGGAACAGAAGAGGTGAGCCTGTCTGGTGGAAATTGAGATTACAGGTATCAAAAATACGTGAGCAAAGAAAAATTTAATCTATTTAACAAATGTCTGCCTTCCTGCAGTTGTGGTTTCCAGAGACCTTAATTAGCTGAAGGTTGAGCTCAATATTGTCTTAACTCACAGCCACCCAATGACTTGCTGTGGTTTTTATGTCCTGTGGTAAAATCACTGTGAAAGTTCATGCTGCTAATGAAGAGTCCTCCTTCTCTTTTTCTAGGGTTTCTTCCTCCTTCCTCTGTCTTTCTTCAGACTGATGAGTAGGGAACTCTGGGGATCTGAAACTGGGTGTCTCTGCATCACTTCTTTCTGTGCTATCCAGGCATGTTCACACAGGCACCTTTAACATATGTGCAACACCTAATGTCTGCATCAGGCTTCAGTTAGAGGGACTTGAAAAAACGTCACGGAGATTGTGAATCAAGATTTAGTATTAAGAGGTCCTAAGCAGAGTGGTTATGTCACCTCATTTGGCACGATGTTGGACCAAAGACAAACCTGCACTCAGCACATTCTCCCTCTCAGCACAGGCATAACTCACGGGAGATCCTTCAGTCTTGTTCAGGCTGTAAATCAGCTTGGGACATAAAGCTGTTGAGTTGCTGCAGCCTTTTCCTACTTGAGAAGCATTATATCAATGCCTTTGATGCAGACACGAGGTAACCGATTCAAGAATGTTCGTGAGGGTATTTGACTGAATTGCCCACATCCACTTCTGACGGTTTGTTTGTGCCTAATTGCACCGCAAATCTCTCACTGTGGAAGAAGTGGTTGATTTTCAGATTACAGAAGCGTGCCTGGTATCAGCTGAAGTTGCAGGGCAAGAGCAGCACCCTTGCTGTGAGCAGGCTGAGGTCCAGCTGCAGCCAGACTCTCTTCAGCCCCTCCACTGAAGTGCCAGAGCTAATGCTGGAGGAGACCTGTCTGCCCTAACACCAGTGGAGAAAACAGGTGCTCACAGGAGGGAAGAGAGGTGAAACGAGGGCTCAGTCATTCTGGGGGTGTCCATGCCCTCCTCTGCTGCTGCCGCCAGTGCAAGGTGGGGGATGCAGCCCTGACATGCCTTGGCTGGGTGCAGCTGCAGCTGCAAAGGGGCAGCACCTCTCCAGCACCCTCCATTTTATTTGTCTGGATTCCTTGACCTCCTTTCTCTCCCTGGCAAACTACCTAACATTTTTGTGTCTGATTGTGAAATCAGAGTAACAATACTGTGTACGTAAAAGAAATACTGGACATCTTAACCTTTGTAGGGACATGAACTCATTGTCCCTATTACCACTTAAATGTACTGAACTGAGAGAACTTTCAGCAGGGAAAGAGGAATGAGACCTCAGCCATGGACACTGAACTCTCCATCTGTGAGAAAGATTAAAGCAATAGTCGTAATCACTGCTGTAGTCACTTGTTTCTTATCTTGAAACATAGTGCAAAACCTCCCAAGCATGTCTGTGAGCACACCAAGATTCATACCCACATTAATAATCACAAATTTGGTTTGTTCTTGCAACTAACAAAATAATTAGCAGCAGTCACGTAAAAGGAGAGAGAAATATGCTAATTCATGCTGGCTTCCAAATGAAAACCAGGAAAAAAAGCCTAACCCACAAAGATGGTGAAGGCTGTTGTGTTTAGCTCCCTCCCAACCCCATTTGGTAGTGGGCAGTGGAAGAGCATCCAGATCTCCCACTGATGACCCTCCTGCCTTTCACAGCCAACATGTGGCCATCCAGGGTTGTTATCTGGAAGTGCAAAACCCAACAAAACAGAACACTAAAAACCCGTCCGAAAAGCATTTGCACATGGAGCAGGCACTCGTGGAGATTTGGAAAAAGCCATGCTGGAGCTTTCTTCTTGGCAGCACAGCCAGGCCTCATGATCCCTATTAGCAGGCTGGAGCTAGGGGACAGAACATTTAAATGCTCATCAGTGGAGAAGGATATAGCATTTTGTTGATTGCATAGCCGGAACAGGAGAGCATCTAGATATTCATTCATTATTTTTTAAAAATTATCATTATTATTATTTCTAATGACTTATCTGGGAACTTGGAGAAGGCATGAAGGCTGCTTTCCCCTCTGACCTGTGCTTGTGTCCCGGGGAGAGGGGAGCAATGTCCTGTTGTTCAGGGGTTACCCTCAGCATCTGGAGACCAAATCCAGCTTCCCTGCCTGTGACTGGGATTTGTGTTGTTGCCACCAGCCGGTTGGCAATCCCTGCAGCACCACAGTCCTGCCTGCTGGAAAAAGGAGCAGCTCTGTCCACCTTCCCAGCCACATGCTCCTTTCCTCTCCCTCGTGCCAGCAGCAGCACTCACACAGCCTTTGGCGAGCGAGGCAGAAAACCAGTCCAGCAACCTGCTCTGGAAAACCAGTCCTCATCTCCCCAGAACACATTGGTTTTCAATGAGATCAGGTGCCTAAAGGCAAGGCTGCATTTTTCTGCAGCATTTCAGACTTAAATCAGCAGAAACTCTTTGAGCTTTTTCCCTGCATACTTTAGAGATGGCAAAACTCCCCCTTTTTCACAGAGCCCTTCCTAAGGCAAGGAAGAGGCGGCAACACAAAGAAAGGCTCCAGGATGTACCCACGTGGTCAACCACAACCCTGAGGGACAGCAGCATGGATGGTCAAGCAATACTTTAGTTAGGCACATGACCTTCAACCCACTCAAAGGGCTTTCAAGCACGAATCTGACCCCCAGAATCATGACAGTCACAAGTCATGAACTTTTAAAAAGTACATATTTCAGATTGATTTTATTTGCCTTCAGATGTCACAGCATTGGTAGTTTTTCAAGCTTTTTCTCTGCCGTCACATTTTCTCTCCCAACCATTTTTTTTTTAAGTAGAGAAAATTGAGATCCAGATTTTTAAAAAAAGACAAAAAGTGGAATTTGGAGAAATTCACCAGCTGTGAGGAGAGCTGTACTTGCATCGCTGGCTTGGCTGTGGGTCCGTGTGGGATGGACAGGTCTTGGGAGGACAGGGCTGGTCTGACAACTCCCAGGTTTTTTTTGTTTTTGGAAGAATGTGGAGGATCACACATTGCTTGTATAACTGGTGAGGAAGGATGCTTGAAACTTGTGAGCTTGAGTGAGTGTGCCAGAAGTGTTGGGTTTTATGGGAGATTAGACACCACTTGACACAGCAGGTCCTCTTGCCAGATCCCTGGCTCACAGACAATTAAATGAGCCAAATAACCACATCTATCTCAGCATGCCCATGCATGTGCAAACAATTACTCTGTGGGACTGTTATTAAAGAAAATTAAATTTTAAGTCTGTACCAGTCCAAGAAATCTTATGGGAGACTAATTTTCTAGGAACCATCTAGTGGGCACAGCCTGGGTAGCCCTGGAAAGGTTTATAAATCTGCTCTTAAAGTCCCTAATCCTGTTTATCTGCTACTGTACTTATTTTAAAAACCCAGAACTTCTGAGAAATTTAGGAATTCAAAGTCCCAGGGACTCATGTAAGCCCTTTGGACTTGCAAGAACTTGGGCATTTGTTTCCAGTCAAGGCCGTTTTTGGTTGCATAGGGATTCCCCACTGGTTAATTTCTGAGCTGAAATAAGACTGATTTCTTGCTCAGCCTCAGCAGCAAGTTCAGTTTTTATTCTATATAAAATATGCTCATCTGTTTTCAAGGAGATAAAGACTGACAATACCTTTTAAATAAAACAGAACACCCTTTTGGGCCCTAAAATAAACTGATGTTGGGCTTTGCCTGGCTGCTGCCTGGAATTTCGATAAAGGCAATGAGACTGAGCGAGCCCTTGCTGTGGTCAGATGTGTGGTGTCTGTAGAAGTGGGGTTGCCCTGGAGTATCTGGGAGAGCTCCTGAGGTGGAGCTGGGGCACATTTGGACGTCTCAGTGGGAGCTGGCACATCAAGAGGAAGGACAGGGAGGGAGAGCCGAGGCTTCTGGAGATGTCCTCACAGCCCTGGCAGTCTGACAAAGCCATCAAAAGGACATTTGCTGTCAGCTGCAGAATCACCGCTCAAAAATGCTTGAAAAAAACACAGCAGTCTGCAGGAGAGGGAGAAATAAACTCAAATGTGTTCATGTCACAGGGAATGGGCAGGAGGCGGATGAGGAGGCGCAAGGATGATGATGAGGATGAAAAACAGTGGCAGCACCAGACTGGAATTTGAGTGTTTTAGTCGCAGCTCTTCTGCTCAGACCACAGGGTGACTTTCAGCAAGCCCTTCTGGGCTGGGAGGTCTCCACTCCTCCACTGCCTGATAACAAACCCGAGCTCTCTGCAGATCTTTTGAGATCTGCTGCTGCAAAGAGCCGTACAAGTGCAAGGCACCTTTCCTCCTTTATATGATAAATGTTGCTTTAAAGTCCCCTTGCACTGCTCAGATGATCCCCACCCCTAATGGGGACAGCTGGCTCATTGATGTAAGAGGCCATCCATCAGGATGACCCACTGAAAGGTTTCTACTGTGGCTGCAGTTGTAGCTGCCAAAAGAAGCACTCCAGAAGTGCCTTTGAAATATTGTGTTTTTAAGTGGATAAGGAGGGATTGGAATGTCCTCATCCAGCCTTTATTATTTGGCTGCTTTTGAATGATCCTTTTCAAAAAGAGGTTGGGCAGCTATGGGGAAAGAAAAAAAAAAAGAGAGAGAATAACAGGGCTTAATGCTCCTTTATGCATTTTATAGATTTAATATAAAAATAGTTATAACAAAAACACAAATCCCATGGTCTTCCTTCCTATTTGCACAGGCTATAATGAGTTGACATTTAAATAAGCCTGGAAAATCGTATTTAATAACTCCTCAGAGGCCCTAGAGTGGGAAAACATATTATTGCTGCCTGGTTTGGAAGTTACTGTTTTTTAAGGACATTTTCAGAGTCGCACACCTCTTTTGAGGCTGCATTTCTGCATCTTCTGAACAACTGAGGCTTTAATTCCTCACTCGTGATCCCTGTGTGACTGTGTGCACTGTCCCATATATTGAAGCTCCTGTAAACTGTCAAGGACAGTGAACTGCTCCTGAAGTTTTGCTTCACATTTGTTTCCAGAGGTGAAAGAATTGAGTTGAAATTCACTGATCTCTGATTTCTGCTCACATCAGTAAATGCCCTGTAAGGGAGAAAGGGTGGACCAGGAGAAACACACACTGGATTAAACAGCACGAGACCTTCAGGGGAGAACAAACTCCATGCTGGTGAAGAAGCAGAGGTTTCTGCACTTTGCCAGGGCTTATTGCTCACCCTGCTTCAGCAGGGAGTTTGCTGGAAGAACCTCTGCCGTGGTTACCACTCTGTTCACATGTGCCTGCTTGGATATTAATTTTTAAAAGCCAGCCTGTAACCTTCCTGGGTTACCAAGGGGACTAGGTGACACCTCCTGTCATACTGATGGGTGGCACCTGGCTCTGGTGTCTCTTTGTGCCTTGGCAAGCCAGCAGCTGAGCCCAGCTTGCATCCAGTGCCAGTTTTTTTAACCTGTTTCCAAAGGGAAGAAAGGGTTCCACTGGCCAGTTTGACTCCATCTCCCCTTTAACTCATCATCCAGGTTCAGTCAAAGCTGGCAGAAGTGCAGGGTACCTCTCAAAGCAGTGAAGCTCCTACGTGCCTCAGGAGGGTCTGTGGCTGTGTGGACAAGGGATGTCCCCAAAGTGGTGCCACGGGCAGTGTGAGGCAAAGGTGGCAACGCTGTGTATGTGCCACTTGGCATCCAGATCTCACTGATCTGTCCGTGCATTTGTTGCTCAGAAAAAAAACTCAGAAAAAGCCTTTTGGTAGATACAGAGATTTAGGTGGGTGATGGGACTAAGGATGAACTGTGATTATTTTGGCAGGAGGTGTGAGACTATGTAACAGAATTCATAGAAAGCCAGCCTTTATTATCTCCACTGTCTAATAAACAACCTGAATTTTGGAAATACATCCCTCATTTTCAACAGTAGCTCCTCAGGACTGAAGTACTATGAAGAACAGATTGCTTATTTTAAGATACCAAATGCAGTTTTAAAGCTCAAGTTTCAGGTATCCACACCTGAAAAAAAAAATATTTGAAGGCCCTAAGTATAGGAAGAAGAAACCATCTTGCACAAAGTCATAATTCCCATGAAGAAAAAAATGGTTTAAACTCAGCTATAAAATTCTCCTCTTGCCTGTCTGCGGGGGAATTATTGAAATGCCAGTTGTGGGGTTGATCCCTCTGACAGAGAGAGAAACTGCATATGGATTTTGGTAGGAATATTAGCACCGCATGACGAAGCACCAGTTATTGACAGCACACGAGGCTGAGTGTGACGAAGCGCCGGCTTGTCTGATGCCTGAGCCTGTCAATTAACAAACGAGTCACAGGGCTGGGATCTGGAGCTGGACAGGCTCTGATGGCCTGGGGCAGGAAGTCACAGCACTGACTAACACGGATGTGTGTCTTTAGGAGGTGAGTGGTGCTGCTTTGGGGTGACAAAGAGCTGCGAGTATGTGCAAACATTCATTATGTACACACGCACGGAGTACTGGGGTATTAAAATTTCATTAGCTCTCGCGGGGCTGCTGGATGGTAATCCCAGGATGGCAGTTCCAGGATGGCAAGCACAAAGATCTGCAGATGAGGTTGTGCACAGGGCTTTATTGCTTCCAAGTGGGGAGCAGTTCATGGGCTTAAAAAAAAAATGAAGCAGGGAGCTGAGACGCTTATTTCAGTATTTGTAGTTAGTATCTGGACAAGGAAGTGTTCCTAAAATGCATTTTACAGTAAATGTCTCCACTGGCTCTCTCTTCTCTGTGCATCTGCAGAAGTCCTGAAAGAAGTCTGGTTTAGCACTCAAATATCCAGCTCTACCTACTCACAGGGTGCATTTTACACTTCTTTTAAACACCCTTTCTCTGTATCTACTTGGGAAATGGGATGGCAATGACTACTCCTATCCCCTTTCCGGGGGAAACATCCCGAAATACCAAGCTATGACCTCTTCTAATTGCTTCCCACGCCAACTTTCCCACTTCCCAAAGTGGAGGCAGGAGCTGGCTGGGTGGGGGGTGGCTTTTGCTGCTCTCTCCTTCCCTCTGAGCCCCCCACCCAGGCAGGCAGGTGCTCAGCTTTGCCTGTCAGTGTCTAACGTGACCAGGCGAGGATTTGGGTTCCCTGGATAGGAAATCAAGCCACTCTGAGGGATCACTGATGGAGGCTGCCCTTCTCCTGCCCGGGAGCCCCCACAGGAAGCTGGAGCCCACGGTTTGCAAACTCAGCTTCGGAAAATGGAGAAATGCTTTTGAGGAAATGTTGGCTTGGCACCCTCAGCCTTTTTGGCAGAGTGCCTGGAATAGGGAAGAAGCAGTGAAACTGTCCTGTGGAGGAGAGGAAGGTGCTCTGAAAACCAAGGTGGCTTCATGCTCCTTTGTGGATCTCTGGATCAGGGAAAAAGCATCCTCTTTTTCAGGGGCTTCTTCTGGAGACAGTTTTGCTGCAGGACAGAAACACATTTGTAGATACCAGTATCAGACAGAGCTATGAAATTGAAATGGCCCATTCTTCCCCTCCTCCCTGAGATTTCAGAAACGTCTCTCCTCGCAGGGGTTGTGCATTTGTATATAATTATTTCTTTTTCTGTATATTGATCCTTTTCTCCTTCCCCTGAATGCACCGTAATTATATTTCCCTTCGGAGAGTGTGAGGAGTGAACTGTCACTGCTGCACAATGGCTCGGCAGTGTCACACCAGGAAAGACAGAGCCCCTGTTTTGGGGGAGGGCTGGCAATTGCAGGTTCTGATTCATACCTGTGGAACTGCTACTCTGTAATCAGGCAGTGATTAGTCACCACCAGCCAATTACCAAGCCCAGCTTCCTAAAGCAATTTGTCTATCGGGAAATTTATAAATCCTGGTTAACTCTGCAGGGAAAACCTCACTGGGCTGGGAGCAGGCAGAGAGCAAGTGCATCCTCCTGGGCCATACTGGTCACACTGGTGCTGGCAGGGAGGTGAGCTGGTTGCCCTGAGCCAGGTGGGCAAGAGCAGCCTTCCTCGACAGAGAGGTGTCAGCTCTGCAGGCTCTGTCACTTTTATGCACCTCCCTGTATGGGGTGAGTGTGTTTTCTGAGATCATAGTGACAAACAGCAATGATGATCCCTCTCTGCATGCTGGGATCTTCCCCAAGAGGTTTTGCACGCTGGAATTAGGCACAGATCTACAGGAGGGTTAGTGCCTCATTGCCCTGACAACTCCCAGTCCTCTGCAGTGGGACCACCCTCCCTTTCTCCAGGTGGGCTTTCTCAGGGGTCACCATCTCAGAGAAACCCCAAACACCAGGGGTGTAAGGAAAGCTGCTGCCTGCCTGGAGGTTATCCTTGCCCAAGTGGGAATGAGCTGTGTTTGCTGCAAGCACTTTTACACTGGTGTAACTGTGAAGGAGCAGCAGCTGCTGTTTTAACCATACCAGCAAGTGTGGAGTGCCAGAATATTTCTGGATAGATGAACCAGCAGTGTCTTCTTTCCTGCCAAGGCTATGCTGGTTTGAAGAGCAGTGCAAAAGCAGCTGCTGAAGTTGGTGTTTACAAACAGCAGGGCCAGAAGGAGGAGAGGACCCTGGATGGGGCACGGGGTGATCTGGGCTGTGCCTGTGTTCTTGGGAGGTCTGGAGTGGGGAATTGTGGGAATCCTGAATGCAGAGAATATTTCCCTGCCTGTTTTGAAGGGTTCTACCCCCCTGGACAACACTGTTTTTGACCTGCGTCCATGGAGAAAACTGCCAACTCTTTGGGAAGAACTAGAATCTACTCTAGTGAGAACTAAATAATAGAATGTTATGTAAGGTTATCACAGGGTGAAAAATCTAAAGGTTTTGGGTTTATTAATGTGGTAAATAGAAAAAAAGCAAAAACTCCAATATGGAGGATTGTTGTTGTTTCTAGACTTTCTTCTTCTTCTTCTAATACTCCATATTCTGCAGTAGAAGATGTCTAAAAATTATTGGGTGAAAAATTCCGCAGTTCCTGTATACATGACAAAAGCATTTGTCTAACATTGGTAGAAAAGTGAAAATATCTTTCGTTTTAAGCTTTAATTGGATGATTTACCTTTAAGAAGGCNCAAACTAGGTCCCTGACGTGGGGGACAGTCCCTCTCTCCAAATGGTGGAAGCCCCTGGACTGGCTGGCTGCCCTCTGGAGCATGCCTCGGGTAAAACTGCAGTTTCTGCCCTAAACACTTGCTTATTTTCCTTTGCAGGTCCTTCTCTAGCTGCTGTGTCTAGAGAGCCTGGGTTCTTGGGGCAGCTTCCCTGCACCCCCTTGGCTTCCAAACTTCTGCCCGGTGCCAGCTGAATCCAACAGTCTGAAGTCAAATCTGAAGCACACCAGGAAAACATGAGACATGTCAGACAACCTAATGCAAGTCCCCCAGCCAAAGAGCTGGGAAAAATATAGGGGTCCCTAGTAAAAAAAGGCACTAGCTGTGTCTGGCTCCCCTTTGTAATCTTACCAACATACAATGACATTCACAATTTCCACTGGTTTTTTTTCTTCCCTTTGCAACAGGAAACAAAACCAAAAGTAGTTTATTTTCTCATGCCTTACGTCTTCTAACCACCTCTGTTCCTGAGGCCCCCAGCCCCAAGGTACTGTTTCACTGCATTATTTGTTGCTCCACACAAATCAACTAAACCTGAATTTCCTATATTTCCATACTGCATGGGGAAGGCTAAGTTTAGCTCTTGTGTATTTTAGACATCTATCAAGATAAAACTTGGACTGCAAGGAGCCTCTGGCATGCTCAGCCATACTGAACGTGTACAGTGACACAAGCATTTCCTCTCCTTACTCTGTCTCCATATAAATCACTTCAGTATTATTAATTTCACATAAAGTTTCCTAGTGCATGCTCCAGGGACCTGCTAGAGCTCAGTGAATGCTTGGAAATGAGCCTTGTGACTTCATGGCTCTCAACCATGACCTACAATGTTCTCAATGTTCTCTCTTCCTTCATCAGCTCTGGTTTTGGCCACTTCACGTAGAGTGTTCAATACTGGTTGTGTTAAATACCCACAAAATGATGTCTTCACCCTGCTACCCAGGCCTTTGTTGAGCAGAAATGAGAACTGCTTTTTGTGGAAAATAAACATGTTGGAAACTATCATTTGAAGAATCTTCTGTGAACTTATTTTTTGCCCCAAAACCAGCCACATTTCAAGGGGTTGAAAAGAGTGACATCATTAACAAATGAAATGTCGTATTTTGGATGCAGTGAAGCATTTTGCAATAATTCCAAATGATTTTTTTCTTTTTTTTTATGTGACTAGAAAAGCAAATGCAATTTGACCTCAATTTCTTCATTTTCCCTCCTCTTCATTGTAGTAACCAGACTTAAAAATTAGTTATTTACTTCTAACCCCTCTCACAGGCATTCATGGGAATATTTTACCTTTCTTTACATGGTCTGTTTCTTCTTTATGTTGTTTAATGGCCTCCCTGGGAGGCTGAAATCTCTATAAATACCATTTGTTCCTTCTCCCACTTTCTCTTACTGTTTTCTCACTGTGACACTGCACAATATTAATGAACACAGTCCATTGAAAGAATGAGTGCATGCAGCAAATAGTAAGCAAGAAAATCTCTGTTAACCCTCACAGGAGAGTTTTCTCAGACCTTTGGTCTGTGCTCATGCTGACTTAACTTGCCCTTTTCCTCCTGTGAGGAGGTGGGAGACCCAACCCATCCTAGCAATGCTTGGGAACTGAGGGAGAAACTCCCTTCCCATCTTTTCCAGGTCTTCCCTTGTCTTGACAATTAATTTTTGAGAAGTTCTGTGTTTCAGATTAGATATAAGGGGGAAAAAAAATCACTTAAATAGTGGTTATAGCCATTGGAATAAGTTGCTCAGGGAGTTGGTGGAGCCAGTACCCCTGGAAGGAAATACCTGAACTCTGTGTGGGGATTGGCTTCTTGCACACGGGGTGAAAGAATCTGTTTTGGGACAACAGCTTTGCCGCGGACACATTAACAAAGGACGCTGCTTTTCCAGCCCTGCTCGCCTGTGCCTGGCCCATCCCGGGAGCCGGATGGCGCAGGCAGAGCAGCCCAGATCTGAAACTCGGCGGCTGCGCCGTCCCTGGGGCCAAGACAATCCCAGGGCAGCCACGAGAGCCCCTCTGGAACAACCACAAATCACAGAGGGCACCTCTCCGAGGCTCCCCGGGTCCCTGTGCCAAGAGGTTGTTGTCCAGGTCTTTGGGGGATCTCCTGGGCCTGTTTGGAGCAGCTGTGGGGTGTTCCCAGTGAACACCTGGCAAGTTGAATTCCCCCACAGGGACAAGGGTGGCTGATTTGGAGGTGTCCCTCGGTTCTTTAAAGAATCATTTGTCGGTGTCGTTGTCCTGTCTGGGTGGCCAAGAGCAGCCTCCCACAATGACACCCTCTCCATTGGCTTGTCCCTCAGTCCTTACCCAGAGGCTTTCAGGTGGCCTCACCAACTGTGGACATTCCAGCCATTCCAGCCCCTCCAGTTCATCCCAAGCTCACAGCAGTGCCCTGCACACTCCCAGTGGTGCCCTGCACACCCCACACACATCCTGCTTGCACAGGCATCCCTGTCATGCCCCACCAGCACTGCCCACTGGCACAAAGTGACACACAAGTGCCTTGCCCTGTGCCCCACCATGGGTGCCGTGTGACACTTGGGGACACAATTTTGGGGTCATGATGGTGGTGCTGTGGTGACGGCGGTACTGGATGATCTTGCAGGTCTCTTCCAACCTTGAAGACTCCGGGATTCTGTGATTCCTGGCTTCCTCTGGTTTTTGAATAAAAATTATAGTGTCTAACTGAAGGAGAAAGAGAGATTGTCGTGATTGATTAATATTTCAAAAGGGCCTCATAAATCAATAATCTCTCCACTGTAGTAAAATTCACCACTACTGCTCTCTTCCCCTGGCTGGCCTTTGAATCTCCTCACAGGCTCTCAGTTTGCAATAGAGACATAATCCAGTGTACAAAAAAGGAAACCAAAAAAGAACATTAAATGACAGGGATGTCAAGTGGAAAAGTTTTACATCCATTTTCTACCCCATCAAACAGCATTTTATTGATAAAAATCAATATTGGTATTTTTATTTTATTTGCTACTGGTTCATTGATTTTTTTATATATCATATAAATATAGTGATAGGTTTATATTTCTTTAATAATGTTTATATTTAGAATATTTAGTTGTACTAATAGTATATATGAGTGTAATACAGGTCCTTTCTGAATGTCCACAACAGTGAGGGACAACAGGCACAAGACATGAGGGAAAACTCCAGCCAGCTTTACGTGAGAGTGGTTCTGCACAGGGAGACGCTGTCCAAAAAGGCTGGGAAATCTCCATCCTTGGAGACAGCCACAGACAAAGAGCACAATGCCCTGAGCAACCCAATCTAACTGAGAAGTTGTCCCTGCTCTGAGCTGGGGATAGGACCAGATGACCTTCAGAGGTCCCTTCCAATTTAAGTTATTCTTTGATACTTAGCTCAAAATAAACAATTTTTGACATTAGCCATTCTGCCTTGGCTTTTCCCTATCATCCAGCCTCAGAGGCAATGTAGGCTCCTGGGCTGTAGGGCAGCTTGGAAGAGCTCTCATTCCTGGAGAAGAATAAGGGCAGCAAGCAGAGGGAGACTTGGCAGGGTGCTTGAGGCTTTCATGATCTAATTGAAAGGAAGGTGAATTTTGTCTGACTTGACCCTGATTTAAATCCTCCACTCTCACGCTCTGAAGTTTACAATCTCGTCTTTTACTTCCAGCACAGAGTTCCACCTCCTTTAGAGCCAGAGCTGGCATGACTCTTCCTGGAGGGCACTGCTGTGCCTGGTCCTTTGCCTGAGCTGTGGCCCTGCTGAGAGAAATCTGCCAGAGGAGAAAGCTGGAAACAAACTTAACCTCATTTTGGGTTGTCTGCTGCCATCTAGGACTGGTGAGAATTGGGAATCCATTTTTATTTATTCACTTTAAAGTGAATTGTACTGCCTGCCCATGGAAGCATAGGGTGCAACTGAGGGAGATGCTGCTTTTGTGCAAGAAGTACTGCAAGGATTAAAGTGCTCCTAAGGTACAACGTGTGAGGATGAGTCAGGAGATCCTGGCTTCAAATGTGAGTTCTTCAAAGTGGCATCTGCCTTTTCTGGTGAGCCTCTCACAGGCCTCTCATTTATACAATGCAAAACCATAACGAAAGGCCGAATGGCTCTGATGTGTGAACTGAGGCTGCAAAGCAGGGCTCCCCAAGGGTTTCTTTCTGCCCTAGCTGGATGAAATACTGCTGTCTGTCTTTCTTGATCTTGGAGAATGGCGATGGTGCACGTGGCTGCCCACCCTGGAGTTTGCTGCTCCCACCAGCCAGGAGTGCTGCCAGCTCTGCCACAGAGCTGCCTGTCAAGGCAGACATTTCTTGCTTGTTAAAAAGAGACAAAGGACAATCAGATTGCAAGTAAAACATGTTATCTCCACTTGGAAGGCCTGCCAATCCACCAGGCCGTCACTTTCTCTAGGCTTTGAGAAGGTGTCCTGCCAAGCTCTCAGCTCTGTGTTAGTTCAGAGATTCATAGAATGGTTTGGGTTGGAAGGCACCTTAGAGATCACCCAGTTCCAGTCCCCTGCAAAGGGCAGGGGAACCTTCCACTTGTTCAAAGCCCCATCCAGCCTGGCCTTGAACACCTCCAGGGATGGGGCATCCACAGATTGCAGCAAGCGTGTTCAGCACCTGAATGGGAAGAAAATCTGCCCTTGCATTAGAGGTGTTCTCCTCAGTGTCTGCTTGAAGCCTGGCCTGGAGCCCTCAGACATTGTGTTTTTAATTAGTTTTGGTATTAACCCAGCATCTCTACACCCTGCACTACACGGTCCTCCTCTGACTCCACAGAACAGTGCTCTTTTAGCATTACTTCACTAAATGCAGTCCTATCTGTGGCTTAAACCCAGCCTCTTTAATTAACTGACAACTTTAATCCACGTGTTACACTCTGCTTATCTGGAAACTGACTTTTACTTCTGATAAGCCATGATCTAATTGCCCCCTGTCCTCATCCTCTGCAGAAGTGCAGAGTTGATGCACTGCTTCCCCCCCGGCATGCAAAAGCTCTCCTGCTCTTGTTCATCCCCAGCATTCAAACCTGGCACTGGATGCAGCAGAGATGGCAAGGAGGTCCTTGCAGCTCCTCTCCTCCATTCCTCTCTCTCCCCTTCCCACCTGGACCATGCTCAGCTGGCAGGAACTGAGGCAGCATCACAAGCTGGTGGTGTTTTACCCCCCTGCCTGCATAGGGCACCCATTTCTAGGCCTTAAAAGCAGAAGACAGTTTCTGCGTAAGAGGCAAAGTTCTTGGTGTCACTGAACTCAACATACAAGAAATTGATGTGAGTCTGGCTGGTATATTCTGGGTTTGTTTGCCATCTACTTTTTTTAACTTCTAGGAAACTTTCAGGCCCCAGAATGCAAATCAGTATCTGCAATTAGCAAATGCTTTTCAGGCACTTGCTTCTCTCCAGATATAAGGGGTTTCCAAAAAGATGTCAAATACATTTCAGGCTGTTTTTCTAGAGTTTTTAAAGAGTATTTATACACTAAATTTGGGTGTATGTTTAACTGTCGTTAGGTCCTGCCAGTTCAGCCTGTCCAGCCAGCTCTCTGCTGCTGCCCTGTTACAGACATCTGGCAAACCATTTTGATTCAAAGCCGTGGATCCAGTCACAGATATCTTCCCTTTCACCCCCCTCTTGTGGAGAGACAAACGAGAGGGAGGCTTTGCAAGGAGATGCTGAAAAAATGCTGGCTCAAAATGAGGCGAGTTTGTGTCCTTTGGTAGCACAGGCGAGGACAGAGATGTGAAAGGAACAGGAATAAACCCACAAGGAAAATGTGGGAGCTGGGAGGACGCTTGGTGTCACCCATTGCTATGTTGGAGGCTGGGCTTCCAGTATTTTTGCATGCTATGAGGAGGATCAGGGAGACCTACGCTGTGCTGCTTTGGTGCCTCAGCAGTTCTCTCCATCCCACGTGGCTGCCTGCCCTCAGAATGCAGGGATTTGGCTGCTTGATGTCATTAATTGCACGGGTGAAACTCTTAGCAACGCTCTGAGCCATTTGTACCTCTCAACTATGACAATATAAATGTCATTGCTGCAGCAGGCCAGGCGTGCAGATCGGGTCCTGTAGTGCTCCCTCCGTGCCAAGCAGATTTCCATGAGTTGCTCCTGGAGTGGCATTAGAAGTGACAGCCACTGATTGTCCCCCAGCCTCCCCTGGGAGGGACAGGGCTGAACGGGGACATGGAACAGAGTGGAGGTGAACTCCGAGGGACTCCTCACACAAGGAGCTACTTCGAAGGACAAGTGTTTTTCAGGGATCCCAGTGAAAAAAAACTGCACAGCCTCGTGCTTTCTGCAGTTGAAACCCTGGATACTTTCCCTCCATCCTTATTTCCTCACCATCCGTCAATCCTGGTGCCCTTTCAGTTTTGCAATGTCAGCAGCGTAGGGATCCCAAAATGCTCCAAAGTAATTTCCATCCTGCTTTCCCTGACACAGAGACCTCGTTATCCTGGATTGCCTGAGTCCATCTGCCCTTTCCTCGGGGATTTTATTCCTGTGGGGTACAGATATTTTTTACAAATGACAGCAGCAGTGCTGTGGGAACTGGGGAAGAAGCACGTTCTTCCTGCCTCGGTGGGGATGTCCATACAGACAGTGCACACGTGAGCTGGTCAGAAAGCTGTGGTAGGAACAGTACAGCAGCTAAAGCACAAACAGAGAGAGGAGAGCTGAAGATGTTGGCAGGGTGAGCCTACCTGTGCCTGTCTGACACCCCAAAAAGCAGAGAAAACCTCTTCGGCTCTCACCTAAATCACCAGCTGTGACAGGGATTGAGCTGCCTTCTCCCACTTTCTCAGGCAAAGAAAGAGACTTCTGTTGGAGAAGCTGTTTTATGGTTTTTATTTATGTCTTAGTAACCTTTAAGTCATGGTTTAATCACATTTGATCAACAAAACATGGCTAGAAAATGAAAAGTCAGATGTTTAAAATTTTGTAAGTATCCAACAATGCTCTGAGGTTTTTTAGCTCTGATTTTGTTCTTCCCCTCTGGATTGTTTTAGCAGAGAAATTCTGCACTTCTTCAGTTCAAATTTGAAAAGAGTTTCATTTGACCTAAAACGCCCTTTTTTTTTTTTTCCAATGAGTAATCCATTCATTCTGAAAACAAAATACATGGCAACATCCAGGCAGAACACCATCCTCACGCTGCGCTGTGTCTGATCTGCTCTCCACCCACCCCTCCCCTCCAGGTTTAGCAAAGTGAGGCACTACATGTGAACATGTTTTTATCCTCCTTCCCACCCCCAGCCTGGTAAATAAAGTCCCTGCCCTGCACCCCAATGAGATCAGCAGTGAACCCCTCAGGCAGCAGTTGTCACACCCTGTTGGTGGCTCTTTGGGCTGTTCTTGTGCTCCTTGGACCTCCCTGCCCGTGAGTTTTGCCCCGAGGGTCTGGGACAGCGCAGGGCACAGCAGGACAGAGGAGAAAGGCACAGTTGTGTGCAGACATCAGGCTCAGAGAGAATAAAGGAGATATTTTCACCCCTTTTTCTGGCCGGCCTTGGCCTTTTGCTGCCTGGCACTTGCTGTTTTCCTCCAGGTCCATATGGCATTGGCTGGCTGCTGGAATTCAATGGAACTGGTTAACTGGTTTGCACAGGCAGCAAGGAAAGAGAAGAGCTGTTTTATCATCAGCTTCAAAGCCATCCTCTAGTTGCATGAAATACCCATAAATGGAAGCAAGAGCAGACCAGGGCTTGATGAGAAAACCACTTGCAACCCCTGCTCGATACTGAGCTCTTGCAAACTCCCTGCTGGAGCTCCAGCACACCAGGCAGCTCCACCTCAGGGCTGGTGAGGATGCAGGGAATTTGTACCTTTCAAGCCTTCTCCGGCCAAACTGGGGCACCAACCCACTAATGGACCTCTTCTACCAATCATCTGTCTGTTTTCCTGGGTTTCTCCATCTCTCTAACTCCTCTTCCAGGACAGTCTATATTTTATTGTCTTTTCTAAATCTTATTTTAAACCTACAAGAAGAGTAAATAACAGGAAGCATTTTTAAGTGGGAAGTTAGGATATTAATTACTGTAGAAGGCCTGAGAACCACCACCCCCCAAGGTATCTGACATGTTAGGCATGCAAATAAAAGGAGACCAACAGGTAGATCAGGTCGTTTCACCTCAAATATAACTATTTTCCTGGCCCAGAAAGGAAAACATTAAAAATTGAGAGGAAGCCTTGAACAGTTTGGTAATGCAGAACGAGGCAGCCAAGACAAACAAACGTGGAAGAAAACACATCTCCTTTACTGAAAAGGACGTCTTTAAAAAAATCATTTTTGAGGCATTTCTGCCTGAGACAGACTTTTGGCTCCTAGAGCTGGAATTTGGGCCAGAAGTAATCAGGGACGGCGGGCAGAGAGGCAGCATACATAACGAGGGAGCCTGCATGTGGGCTCTTATCACTTGGAAGCTAATAGATGATGAAGGCAGCTTAATCCATGCAAATATAGAATAATGACAACCTTGACTTCATGCGTCATAAAAATAGTGGGACTAGGGGGGGGAAAAAAAGAGAGGGAGAGGGTGAGAAGTAAAAAGCAACGGCATTTGAATCAACGTGCGTCATTAATGGATGGGGCCAGAGAGGGAGAGAGAGAAATAATCAATCCCACGGCAGAGTGGAGCGATGGCTGCTGCTGGTGTGCACAGGGAAACCTGCGGGAGGGGAAGGGACAGGAGAGGACGTCAGAGGAAGTGCCTGGCCAGGCACGGAATGATGCTCATCAGCTTGGTGCCAACCTGACTTCTCAGCCCGGGTGCTGGCAGTGCTCTCTTCAGCCCAGCATCCTCCTGCCAAGCCCAGCCAGTGGCACAGAGTGGGTTTTCCAGGAGGGTAAAAGCTCACCCTTCGCCTCGGTGGTGGAGCAAAGGCTTTGTGACAACCTGGTAAAAAGGCAGCGGCCAAAGCTCTGCCGTGGTAATGGCGAGATTAATTAATAACCATTGGGATAACTGAAGAGGGGTGGTTGTGGGTTTAGTCATCGCCAGGCAATTTTAATTAGCCATCGGATATTTTCTTTCCTAGGGATAGTGTGATGTCTGTGAAGCAGAACCTCCTGCAGGCCGAGGGCTGAGTGAGACTGGGCCATGTGGCTGGGGAGGTCCCCAGTGCCACGGGGGGATGTGACAGGGTGTGAGCCCACAGGAGATGGGTGACCACGCAGCCAGATGCAAAGCAGCACGTCCAACTCCCCCCAGGATGAGGATCCATACGGGTGTGTCTGGGTCTTTGTTTGGAGTGTAAAAGTTACAATTGCTGATGGAGAGGACGCCCAGAACAATCTGTAGGCATCTCATCCTTGACCTACTCCTTGCCCTCTTAATTCCTAGCACTCCACTCCTCCACTTATTACTGGGGAGGGGGCCTGATAGATGAGATCCATGGCATTTTCTTGTCTGTAACCTCAGCTATTTTTACAATAAATACTTCATGTTAGACAGGTCAGATTTATTTTTGGTAACCTCCCTGTTGCATTTTATACCATTTTCTATTAAACTCTACGTCTTGCATTATTCCTCCCTTCAAAATTAGTAAAATGCCTGTCATACTCCTGAGGTTAAGCTAACAGATCAATTATTGGCTGGATTAATTTCCCTATCCCTGCAGCCTCAGCTATTTTCCAGCCTCGTGGCCCCTGTTTTCTTGTGCAGACTGGTCTGAGAGCCTGGCTACCAGGCAGGTAATGCCAAGTGCCTGTTTTCCTAATATTTTGGGATGGAGCCATCTGGATCCATGGATTTCCTCTGCCTCCTCCTCAGATGTCCATTACTGATGATTCCATACTGATGATTCCATTAAATTTCTTGTCTTTGTCCCATCACATCACTCTGGTTCTGGTCCGTATTGTTGTCACACTCTTCACCTACCAATATCTTTGTGTATCTTCTCCTTGGGATCTCAGACAGTGGCCTTCTAAAATTCAGCTTGGCATTGTCACTTTAGCTGCTCGTGCATCATCTGGTGGAAGAATCCAGAGGTACAGAAGCTCTGCGTGTTCATGGAGAGAGACTTTTCACAAGGGCATGGAGTGACAGGACAAGGGAGAATGGTTTCAAACTGAAACAGAATAGGTTTAGACTGGATATTAGGAAGAAATTCTTTACCATGAGGATGGTGAAGTACTGAAACAGATTGTCCAGAGGAGTTGTGCATCCCTGGAAGTGTTCAGGACCAGACAGGATGGGGTTTGGACCAACATGGTCTAGTGGAAGGTGGCCCTGCCCATGGTGGAGAAGTTGGAATGATCTTTAAGGTCCCTTCCAACCCAAATCACTCTGTGGTTGTATAATTTATGCTGAATGAATACGTGCTGTTAATAACTATATTTTAATTACCCTTTCACCCAGTTTTCATGAGCCTGCAGTAAGATCCCCTGTGCTGTGCAGTCGCACTGGCATTCTTTCTACAGATAACTGCAAGCTTTTTCTTTCTTTTTTGGTTCTCTAATAAAATATTACCCTTTAAGGAAAGACTGTATATTACCAGTTTAGCTATTACATTTCTTTATCCGTTTACAAAAACTTAACCATTTTTTTTCATAGGTACAATTTATAGATATAGTATCCAGTTCCTCTGGGACACTTCTAAAAGTTTGGGTATTTGCAACTTGTTATTTAATATATGGGTTTGGGCCAGTTCCCTTCTTTTGTTATCTCAATTCCTGATGAAGTTTCAGCCACTTTCATCTGAAAATCATATACTTGTCATGCAAATACTTCTCCAAACCTCCTCTGCAGTGTCCTTAGCCTTTTAAATAGCCCAGCCAGCTCGTTTACAGACCAGTAATTCAACAACAACCCTCTGCCAAGCTTCATGCTTCCTGTGTGCCTGAAATGATCTTGTTTGCTTTAATATCTTCAGCACTTGCCTGTTCTGGACCCTTCTCAGCTGTCATAATTTTTTTATATCACATTTCTCTTGACGTTGCCTGCACGTCTTTCCATTGGCGTTATTCACTGTAGGTCACCGCTTTCTGAAGGAAGGATTTTTTGGGTCAGACTTCCTTTTAACCCTCCCTGGGCTTCAGGAGGTGTTGGTTGTCATGGGTGGCACGTACCAAAAGCTGAGCTGTGGCAGGGCCTGGCAGTGCCCAGAGTGCATCGGGTAGCCCTGCCTGTCCCTTGGCATCCAGAGAAATACCTGACCTCAAGCTCTGCCTGGCAGGGTAAGGAGCCAGGAGCAGCAGTTGCTTTAATGCCTTCCAGGCCTTTCCACAGAATCTCAATAATCAGAAATCTGGGGAGGAAACAGAAACCAGAGCGTTACCTGGAGACTTTAATGCTGGTCATTCCCTCTGGACTTCGCTAATTAGGAGGGATTGCATCACCTGTCCCATTACACAGACTTCAAAGGCATTGCACAGTGATAAAATCTGCTGTACAAACAAGCTGCACAGGACTTGCATAGCCAAATTGTTCTCCTGCTCTAGTCCCTGACAAGGTCTCTGTGCCCCCAGCTCCAGCTGTGTCACCCACAGGCACACAGACCTCGCTCTGGGCTCTGTGTCACACTGCTTGTGTCCTGCCACCCTTTTTGGGAAGCTGTCCCTGGGGACACAGAAACATCCCCAGGCACTGGGAGGTGTTTTAGAGAGGAAGGTGCTTCAAGAAGACAGTGTGCAAGCCTTCTCTCTCACCACTTTGGAAATGGGGAGTCACGTTCGCTGTGCTGATTCTCTTTGGAAAAAACGTGTTCAGGGCAGTGCTGAAAATCTGAGGTTATTTCCACTGAGTAGTACTGGGCAGGCAAATAACACTCTAGAAAGAGTCTATCAAAGCTCTGCACCACTCAGTTTGAACTCTAAATGCCGTCATCTCACAAAATAAACACCTGAGCTGATTTCTCTGAAAAGGGCTCACTTTGCCTTGATACAGTGCTGAAGTAGGGATCTACAGCTTCTCTGCACAGCCTGTGCCAGGGCCTCACCACCCTCACAGAGAAGAATTTCATCCCAACATCTAATCTAACCTACTCTCTTTCAATCTGAAGCCATTCCCCCTTGTCCTGTCACTCCAGGCCCTTCTAAATAGTCTCTCTCCATTGTTCTTATCGGCTCCAACAGGTGCTGGAGGGCTGCAATGAGGTCACCCCAAAGGCTGCTCTTTTCCAGGCTGAACAGTCCCAATTCTCTCAGCCTTTCCATTTAGGAGAGGTGCTCCATCTTTCTGATCATCTTGGCCTCCCATGGACTGGCTCCAAATCGGGAGCAGTGGCTCTGTTCTGCAGCAGGGCTCGCTGGGCAGCTTCTGGTCCTGAGGAGGAGGGGAGAGGAGAGGAGAGCAGGTAATAGTGCTCAGGGGAACAAATCACTCCTCTGTTCCAGCCAGGGCTTTGGCTCTCAAAAGTACAGTCTCTCAATACCCCATCCAAATTTTCACTTAGGTCGTGGCTCACGCTCAACCAGAGCATTTGGAAATGGTTATTGACTTCATGAGGCAAATCCAGGCAGGCTGAGGTGCCCCAAACAGCTCCCTGCTTCCTGCTGTGATGCTCAGGCCTTAGTGCTTTATTTTCAGTGGGCTTTGCTGCAGCTCCTGCTTGTTCACTCCTTACAGCCAAAGCCATAACCCACCACGAGGGATTTTTGCTCCAAAGCCTCACGTGCAGTTCCACAGTGTTGGGACATTGGGCTCAGTGTGCTGTCTGTCACCTGTCTCTGCTCCTCTGAGGGAAAAGCTAAAACCCGAGGGAGACAGACAGAGAGGTAAATCCTATTATAGTTTCACAGGTCTAATCTTCCAAAGCAGAACAGGAACAATTTTTAATTTTATAAGCACCCACTTTTTACCTTATTCGGGGATACTGCTCCTTTCAACAATTAAATATTAGTTTAAACCATCTTAAGCTTAACACCTTATTACACAAAGCTTCTTAGAAATAGAAATGAAATAAATAATCTCATACAAAAGAGTGTCAGAGTGAAAGGGCTTGCAAATGCGTGGCGAATTCAAAGTCAACGAGATTTCAGGTGTAAGGTACATACATTTACAAAGCTATTATTCTCCTCCCTCAGAAAATGCTCTTAGTTACAATTTTAATCCAGCCGACGTGTCTGCTGAAGGGGGGTCTTTCCCTGCAAGGTAAGATAGAGAGTTTTCCCCTGATTTCAGACAGCATAAGGCTAGAGATCTCCTACTGCAAACCGTGGTGTGACAGGATTTTACCCTAATTTTACATCACTTGCATTGAGTATTTACCCTCTTTTTTTTTTTCCTCCAGGCTTCTGATAGGAATTTTCTTTTCAGAAAGGTAATTAAACTGAAACAAAGAGCTGAATCCCTCTGTAAGCTCTACAAGAGATTAGACCACTTCTGCGTATCACTCCAGAGATAATAAGAGCTCTGGGAGCTTTTCAGGGAGTAACTTATTGGACATAATGAGCTTCTTACTGGGGCACCTGCCACCAGTGCTGCTTAAGAGTGTCTGTTCCCAAAGGTCTCTTGAAATTTAATTGTGATTTTTTTTTTCCCCAATCAAGTGATGACTTTATCCCTCAGAGGCATCCCTGGAAATGGCTCTCTGAGAGTCCCACACGGTGTTTCATTCTGAGACTGGAGAGTGACCTTTGCCTGTGGGTCTGTGAGACTCCAGTGGCCCAAGCTCAGCATGAAGAGTGCTTTTCCCCCTTAGCTCCCCTGAAATGATGGCACTGGAAACACAAGAGGCCCTGCTGTGTTTTAAGGGGTGCAGAGACCAGTTAAGTGAACCAGCTCCAGCCCCTGAGGAGCACACAGGGCTTGTTCAGGAGTGCTGTGAGAAAGGGAATGATGTGCTCATGCACCTGCATGAGGCAGAGGAGCTGAAAGGACCCGGAGCACACACAAAGAGCAGAAAGAAACTGCTGTAGGTAGTCTGCAGGGAAGCAGACACCAGGTGAGTCAGCATTCCCCCCTTCAGAAAGGTGCTGATTTCATTTGCTTTTCTGATGGCATTGCAGGGCTTACAAAACTGCAGGCTTATTTCAGGCTCCCTGAGCAGCTCTCCCCCACCTCCAGGAAGTGCTTGTGTTTTTGCCATACCCACAGCATGGCAAAAATCTCTAGGCAGCACAGTTACAGAGGGGTTACATCTACACTGACCCCAGCAACCCATGGGTGTGCATGAGTGGGGCTGAGCTGAGTCTCTGAGGGGTGTCCAGGTGGGAAGGTGCAGCAGCAAAGCCTTTGGAGGTGCCTGGGACAGCCCAGGGGGACTCTGCCATCACACACTGCTGCCTGCAGAGACATATCTGGGACTTGGCAGTGCTTTGAGTGCTGTGCCCAGTCTGGGGAGGGCAGCACAACAGTGCTGGTTCTGGTACAGGCTTCCTCTGATGAAATTCTCTTCTTGAGGGGATGTGCTTCTCCTGGGGAGCAGGGTTTGGGTCTTGGGTTGATGTCAGGCTGCTGTTAGCATTGCCTCCAGCCCTCCTCCTTTTTGTCCCTTTCCATTAATGCCAGGACTGTCCATTGGGAACGATGCTGCCCATTCCTCCCTCTGCAGAGCTGCAAATTCCCACTCAGTAGCCCCAAGACCTGTGCATTTGTCCTGCCTCCTGCTCCCTTGAAGCTGGGTCAGCTCAGTGCAGGGTCTCTCTTGCACTTTCTGACCTCAGACATCACCCTTGGCACCTGTGCACAGCTCAGCCAGGCTGCTCAGGGTGTGGAGATGGGGATCAGCCAGAGCACAGACCCAAAACAGGGACCAGCAGGCTTGGCCAGACCCTGAAGGCATCAGGCCTCCCTGCACCCTGGGGATAACCAGGTTCCACAGCTCTCTAAACCAGACGAGCCTGACACTTCCCACCGCACTTCACAGGCCATGGCATCACCTCTGCCTCAGTCCAGGAAAAAAGAGCACCATTCTGGTCCTGCAAACGGCTTGGCCCATTTCTGGATCTGATGACTTAGTCAAACAAGTTGCCCAGAGGCAGCAGAGTCTCCTTGAAGGTTTAAAGACTGAAGGTTTAAAGTAACCATTCCAGAGTTGACCTCATACTGGCAATATCCCTGTTTTCAGGGCAGAATGGGGGTGGACTAGATGATGTCCATGGTTCTGATTCTGTGACTCTTTATTGCTACTCAGTTTATTTTATCCTCTCCTGCGTGCTTCAGACAGAAACGTTGTAGCCCAAAGGAAAGATTTAGCAGGGAAAATGATTGCTTTTGACAATACTCAGTGTGGCCTCTTGCTGAAAAGAAGACGGGCGGGCCGTAGCTCTTCCTTTTTAAGATGACAGATGGGAACACTAACATCGGTGCCTTTGGTTTGCTTCATTTTGCAGAGAAGTCATTTGAAACTGCAAGCACCTCTCACACAGCCCTGAAATATGGCAGCCATAAATCCAAATAGGCCTTCTGTGGCACTCCTTGGATTGTGCACCTCTCTGCAATGGCATCGCAGCCCAGGGAAGGTTTGTGAGGAGATAACAGGAGCACCGTGCGCTCGGCTGGCTGCCCTGAGGTAGTCGAGAGCCAGTGCACACATGCTCCCTGCAAGAATCAAATTTCATTATGGAAAATTTTTACTTGTTGCTGCTTTTAAATAATCCCCAGCTGGGCCTGTTCTCCCTTTCCCCCCATCTGTTTCATATCTGTAGTGAAGAAATCAAAAAGCCCCTGTTGGAGGGAGGGG
The DNA here is from genome assembly GCA_013397915.1 of Daphoenositta chrysoptera. Lineage (NCBI taxonomy): Eukaryota > Metazoa > Chordata > Aves > Passeriformes > Daphoenositta > Daphoenositta chrysoptera. The sequence continues at coordinate 221,037 of VZRO01007552.1, forward strand.
AGGAAGGCTCGTACCTTCTTGCTCACTCACTAACCCAGCACACTGAAAAACCTTGGCTTTGTCTTCACCTTCATCACTGGATGGTTTTTTTCCCCAACTTCACACGTAAACTCATTAACATCACTTTTCCATCTGACCCACTTAGAGATCTGCGTCACTGGCGATGTTTCAGCACTGAGCAATCTCCCTCCACTCTTCTGCTCACATCCTTGGGGGGGAGGGAGGTGTGCATGTGGGTCTTTGCTGAGCAGCACTGCCTTTTACGTGGATCTATATTTATACATTTGACATCTGAATGGGCTCAGACTTGCAAGAGTTGTCAAGAGCAAGCTGTGACACCTTCGTGTAGCACCTAATGGGGCCCTTTCACCTCTGGATGCTGATGTGGCGAGTTCTGCGCCGCTGGTGCAGCGCCTGCTCTGCGCAGTCAAACAAAGCTGCTTTTTTTAGACTGACAGCCTATAATACTGCTGGTGCTGTGGAGAAGTGATAAAGGTAACATTTCACATCGCCAGTCAGAAACTGCCTCTCTTAGGATAACTTGGCAGGGGAAAAAAAAGAGGAGGGGAATGAGCACAAAGCAGAGTGCGCAATTGTGAGCAGCGATGACGTCCGTCGTCACATAATCTCTCCCGAGCCATGTTGTGAGCAGGATTGGGTGACACTGCTGGGGGAAAAGTAAGAACCAGACACCGAAGGGATGCTACCCCATTGTCCTCCAAACTGGAATGCTGCTCTGCAAGTCATACGTGAAAGGAAGGTATTTCTAAAGCACTACGTTGCTGTAAATGGTGACCATGAACACGCAGTTTTCTGTGGCAAAAGTGGTGCCAGCGAGGGGACCATGGCTGGAGAGAGCCCCCAAAGCCGTGGTGGTTTCCCTGGCTCCCAGACCTGCTCCGCGGGCCCCAAGGAGAAGGCAGCATGCAAGGAAGAGAGGCTTGGCTCTTGCTGCCAGCTTGGCAAAGCTGCCCTGGGCTCCGGCAGGCCAGCTGGGATGGTTCCATCTCCTGCTTTATCACCTCTAATGGAAGAGCAGCTGGCCCCTTCAGACCCTCTGGCTGGGGTTCTGCAAGGCAAAGCGTTCAGTGGTGATGTCAGGAGCACACTCAGCACTCCAGCCCCAAGTGCCCCAGTGCTCCCTCCTGCTCTGTGAGGGGACACCCGGCTGGCAGGGCACACTGCAAGCCAGAGCAGAGAGCTGATAACACTTTCTTTTGCCTCTTTTGGTTTGTTGTTGAGTGATAAAATATTGGAATGGTCTGCCCGGGGAGGTGGTGGAATCACCATCCCTGGATGTGTTTAAAAGGAGATTGGATGTGGCACTCAGTGCCATGGTTTAGTTTAGTTGAGGGTTGAGACATGGGTTGGACTCGATGATCTTGAAGGTCTCTTCCAACCTGGTGATTCTGTGATTCTGTGATTCTGTTGTTTTTTGGGGTTTTTTTCTGATTGGTTTGACTTCCTAGAGTTCCATAACACGGCTCTATCAAACGTGGTCCTGGCACAAGCTAGGGGAGGAGTGTTACAGTGTGGGGATGGGCTGCACCTCGGAGACCATTTTCATGAGGATTAAAAGGGTTTTACGTTCAATGTGTAGCGAAACCACTGTGGTGATCAGACCAGTGCCAGTGGCAGGGCCTTTCAGCTTCACCTCCCCTTGCCTCTGTGCCAAGCCAAGCTACAGGGGCTTGGCAAATCCTCCCCAATGCCAGACTCCTCTGGGGCTCATTGCTAAACCAGGACTGTGTCCAGAGGGGACCCTTGGATACCTGTCTAAACCTGCTGATGTGCCCCCATGGAGGGCTGGAGCCAAAATTCATGGTTAGTGTTGAGCTGGGAAAGTCTCTTACGTGCCTCAATTCACAGTGAGCTCTTCCCCAGTCGCCTCCCCTGCAGGCTCCAGGCAGATCCTTCAGCACCACACTTGCTTCTCAAGGCCTGGAGCAGCTCCACTTGAGGCTTTTGGGAATTGGACATGAAATTATTCCACTTTCTCTTAGAGGAACCCTCCTGCATGTTAAAAAAATTGTGGTTCACATGACATTCTGGTTTGAAAGGCAGATGTGATTTTCTCCATGGCTTCCCCCAGCAAGCCACCTTACTCCACCCCATCAGTGGTGCCTCTCCCTGCACACCTGGGCTCACCTTCCTTGCTAGCCTACCTCAGGTTCCACATCTCCTTTCCAAACCTGTATCATTTTATTTGGAGGTCAAAAAAAGCTTTGGTGCAGTAGCTTCCTCCCAGCCAGCGAGCTCAGGAACACCATTTACACAAAGCTGCTTTTGCAGGTGGTTCTGCCTGTTCACTCAGCTGGGTTTATTCCCACAAGTAACCTGCTGGCAAAATAAAGGGCAACAGGAAAAAGGTCCTAAACTCAGACTCCTCTACATTATAAAATCACCTGGGAGATTTTTCCTTGCTGTAACAAAAGCTGTGCTGTGTGTGAGCTGTGCCCTGACAGAGAGCTGCCTGCTGGAGAAGAGTCTGGAGGATCTGAAAGTTCACTGCTCAGGGGCGAGGGAAAAGGGTCACTGCTTGCTTTTTCTTGGTGTTTTGGGTCTGAGGTTGTGTTTTTTTAATAGAACCTTTTAGCAAATGGATTTTTCTCCCTGAATGCTGGTCATCCTCTTGCCTCCTGGCTGTTATGCCCTTTCTTTGATCCTCCTTTGGGACCCTTCAAGCTGCAGGTCACAGGAGAAGCACTGACCAGCTGGTTTTAGGCTCAGGTGTAGCAGTGAAGCTGCAGAGGGAGGCTGCAGGCTATTGATCCAGCAGGATCTGAATGAACATGACATTTGATCTGTAATTATACAGCCAAAGAGGCTCTGCAGGGCAGGCAGAGTCAGCATCTTGGATTGGATGTAATGTGCTTTTTTCCCGTTATTGTAAATCAGCTGCGAACGCACCTTTACATCTCATCTTACACTGCTCCCTGTCAGATCTCTGCCTTCAGCCGTGGGCAGAGCAGCAGCACCAAGCACAGAGAATGAAAATCTTCCTGCATCTCCTCCAGTGCCCTTTTCACAGGCCGTTCTTGGCTTGCTTCCTGGCTGGGTTCCACCAGGTTGTAAAAGTTAACTATGTGCTGGAGTCGTACTTTACGAGGCTACAATTTAATTTAGAAGCTAATTTATGCAAGTTATGCATCTCTCCCTCTCTTCCATTAGAAGGCAGCTGTTGGATCCACCCTGTGTGCAGTGGAACAATGGCTGTGGATAATTGAAGGGCTGGGAACTCAGCACTGGCCTCCAACGAGAAAAGGCAGTAACAGGAGGTTTAAGCAAATCCCTTCTATGTAAAAGGGATTTAGAAACACTGCCCAGGTGTGTAGGGCAGTGCTAGGAAAGGCAAAGCTCATCTAAAGTTGACATTTGCAAGAGGCATCGAACACGACACAAGGCATCTCTACCCCAACATTAGAAGTAAAAGCCTGAATAAGGAAAACTGAGGCACACCCAGTTGCATCAGGTGATATAGTGACTTTTTTAGGAAAGCCTGAGAGCTGGGATTTCAGAGGAGATACCAGCTCTATTGGCTTTCAGGCCAAATTTCCCAGTAAAAAAAAGTTCCTCTAAAAATAAAAAGTTCAGACATGCAAAACCAAATAATCATCATAATAATAATGAGGTGGTTTCCCCAGATAATTACATATTTCAAGATCAGACGTTGTGTACTGGCACACAAAATATGCTCCCTGCAGGTTTCCCAAAGCTGTTTTCTTTCAGGAAACAGCACTTTTTTGTGGATTGTTGCTGCTGGTTTCCTACAAAGGTAAATGTTTGTTTGTATACAACTGCAGCCTTTTTTTCTGGCCATTAATAACTATATGCTAACAGACTACAGAAAGTCTTAATTGGCAGAGTATGAATATTATGCCGTAAATTGGAGTAAGGCAGTTGCATTTATTAGTATACATTATTTGCATAGTGTCTGCAGAGGGTTCTGTACCCTGGTGGTGAATATGTATGTGAATAAATCAGTGAGCATTAATTGCTGAGGCTTAGCCCATGGGCCCTGGATTCAACTGGAGCATTCCTGTTAAATTTATGAAGGGAAGATCGAGTCCAGGAAGACTACTGAGGTTTGGTTGCAGTCAAAAATTGTTGAAACCCATGTGGTTTTTCACCGAGCTTTAGCCTAAACTGGGGTTTACAAGCAGTTTTGACAGACTTCAAGGGTCTTCCTGGTTTGAAAACTTCCCTGCATGTCTGTAGGATCAGGATCTGGGCAAAAAGCTGAAGGCATGTTCCAGAAAAGGCAATCTTTTATTTCTGTTAAGGTGGTGTATATATCTAACATTTGGCTGTTGCTGTCTTTGGCGCATTTGCAGAAAGGCAGCTGTTAGAATTTTTTTTCCCCTTTGGCTGTGAACTTTCTCAGTAGAATTTCCTAATACCCCAAATGAATCTTGTAAAGAAATGAGGATTTTTTTTTTTCCTTGCGTTGTATCCTCCATAGATGTGAGAAGTTTTTTTTCCTTGGAGCAACCCCCTGAAACTGCTCTCCCAAGAGATTTACCAAAACAGCAAACATGCAGCTGCAGCCAGGATGTCCCTCACCAAGCAGTGAGGCAGTTCCCAATCTGTCAGTGGCACAGGACCAGTGGTGGATCCAGTGTCTCTGCTCCACATTCCACTGCCCACAGCCTGGAGGACGATGGACACTGTGCTAATTAAGCAATGCAGATGTAAATGCTAAGCATCACCTCTGGGTGCATGGCAACTCAGAGGGATCCTGCTAAATCTTCCTATGGCTTGCTGGTTATCTTTCTTCTGTGCTGTCTATGAAGATTCTTTACAGAGGTTTTTATTTTGTGTTACCTCTCACCTCTTGATCGAAAATGCTTTTCCCACCCCTCACTGCACACAGAAGAGAAGTTGTTTCTTAGACACCAATGTACAAAAGCCATCGTCTGCCCCTCTCCTCCATGCAGAGGAGACACTGGAGATGAGAAAAGCATCTCTAGCCCCCCGACAAACCCCGGGATCAACGCAAAAAGGCAGGGATATCTCTGGGATCGTATTCCCATCTGCAGTGTCACGGTGTGTCACTTCTGCCTCTGGTGGCAGCACTGGGGCAGGGCTGAAGGGAGAACTCATGGGTGAGGACAACACGTGTCCCCTCTTCCCAGCTTTGGGGAGGTTACCCACACCCTCTTTGCTCTATGAATTTTTCCAAGCGTTTTTTTCTAATTTTTAAAAATAACTTCTGATGCCAGTTGCCTTTGCACTGTCTGTCACAAGGAGCAAGAAGCTCTGTGAAGATCTGAGTGAGTCTGGGCATTAAGCAGTGACTCCTCTGACCTGCAGCCTGCTGCTGTCCTGAGCCACACTCCAGCACGGGATGCTTGAGAGTGCATTTGTGTGCACAGGTGGGGCACAGAGAAAGGCTCCTGACCCTGTCCCATTGCATTGCCCTGTCACTTGGCCACTCCTGACCGGTGACACAAAAAGCAGTTTGTAGAAGACAAGCCTCAGCAGGGGAGGTGATGGCACTGCATGGAGAGATGGCTGGGTTCACCAGGGAGTGACAGACCCTCAGAGAGAGGAAGAGGAGATGAATGTGGGTGGGGGAGGCAGCACAATCTGGCTTTGCCATCAAAGCTGGGACTGAGAGCCCAAGAGCACTGCAGTAGCCACTGAAAGCTCCTCTGGCTGCTGCCACGTGAAACCTCCAACCTCTGGGGCCTGAAGATGTGTGACACTGGCTCTGGCTTCGTGTGCCTCACACAAGAGCAGAGGGGCTGCTTGTTTCCATGTGCGTGCCTCCGGCCTTTTGTGTCTGAGTCAATGAATTAATTACTTAACAAATTTATTAATGAATTAATATGCCTAGGCTAATGCTCCTGTTTTACCGGGGACTCCTGTTCTATTCCAGGACTTGGGGGTTGCTGAAATCCCCTTGGACAGGGTGAGAGGAGGAGAATGAGCAGTGCCAAGCCCTGGCAGTGGTGTGAGCCAGGACAGGGCGAGTGCCAAGGTCTGGCAGCACTGGGCTGTGTCCTTGGGCTTCCCGGCGCTCACTTTGATCCTGAGTACGCTCAACACCAGGCTGCCAAGGGTTTTTTGTTCCCCCCAGCTTTCCCCCCGCACCTGATCTCCCCTTGGAGCTCAGGCAAGGCAAGAGGAGGACAGGGAGAGGGGGAAAGGACACCCAGCCCTGTACACCCACCCCTGTACGTGACCAGCGCCGCAGCCACGGGGATCAGGCTTTCACTGACATTGGCAAGTCCTGGATCAGGACTTGCCAGCTCAGTGGTGACGGCTGAGAAGGGGGTGATTAGCCGGGTTTGTAGAGGCTGTGCTCTCCACGACCTGGAGACAGCCAAGCAGGGCCCCTTCAGGCTGCGCTGTTTGTTATTCAGCCCCCTCCAGGAGGATTAGAGCACAAGGCAAAAATTTTTTTGGCGTGTGATAAGATTTTCGTCCCGAATTTCATGCTGAGCTTGAGCTCACTAATCTTCCCCTCGGAGCATGGTAGACGGCTCCTCATACCACTGGCACAAAATTTTAATCCCTCGCTTGGATCCGGCTGCGCAGAACCCACTTGCAACACCCCTCTCGTCATTGCAGAGGATCCCAGGGAGCCTGCGCATCCCGGCGAGTGCCACCAAGCAAATCCCAGGCTGGAGGAGACCCCCGGTGCCCCTGGCAGCCCATCCCTCTGCTGCCCATCCCGCAGCTGCTGACATCAGCAGACGTCGGCACAAAGCGGCTCAGGAGGCGGCATGAAAGGATCAGGGAGCAAAGCCGAAAATTGAATTAGCGCTTATTAGAAGGGCGGCTGGAAAGGCCGCGGAGCAGCCACGTGTGAAGGCCCGGGCCCAGCGTGTCACACACGAGCGGCTGCAGCACACGTGGGA